>JBCHWC010000049.1:0-176885 GCA_039654765.1 Mylopharyngodon piceus
GCTTTTCAAAGGAGACCATCCATCTGTTCTGATGGGAAATTGAACTAATGGGACCAATAAACAGTCCGAGAGGCAGACAGGGACAAAAGTTTAAGATGTGCTTGAGGACTGACTAGTATGATACTGTGGTTTTATTAATGGGCTGTCTATAGATTTTCTTTCAAGAAAGCCATCTTTTTAATAAGCAAGGATACATTGAATTGATAAAAAATGACAGCAAAGACATGTATAATGCTGCAAAACATTCAAATAAAATGCTGAAAAAAACTCAGTTTGAACTTCAGCAGACCATGTCTACATGCCTAAATGCAGTGAGCTGCTATCATGTGATTGGCTGATTCGATATTTGGGTTAACAAGCAGTTGAACAGCTGTACCTAATAGGTTGTTTGCACATGACATTATTTCTGTAGTATGGAATGCGGCTGGAGGGCAGGAGGTGAATTTTCTATATAGGAATCGCTATTACAAACTCAAAATTCCTATGTTTTGCATCATTTATGGTTGCTTAAATCGATCAAACCGAGAAACCACAAGGAGCTTTTATCGTTTACGTAACTTTTATCGTTTTAAAAGTTTTGCATCTGCTGCTACTGAAATAGACTGGATACCTGCTTACCTTTTTTTTTGTTTTGACTTGGTTAAATATTCACATTCTTCATGCTATCGTTTGCAGGGAAGAGAAGATATTTTATCCCATTGCATGATCATTTGGTGTTTTCACTTAAGTTTTGTAGAATTCCGTTCACAATGTTGATCTGGTTACCGTGAAAACGGTGTCACGCGCTGGGCACACGCTGCTGCTTCAGCCATCATATGGTAGAAAATGTCCAAATAATATAAAAAATTTGTTCAACAAGCTGACAGAAGTCGATCTATTTCTTTGTTGGAAGGGTGTAAATGTAACTGTAGTTTTAATGTTGTCTTTGTAAATATTCACTTTCCCATATGGCCACAGAGGAGAATCGGAGGGTCACATTCAGCAGACAGACACTGACACACAGTATTTTTTGTATTTATTTCAACAAATATTAACCAAAATCAAAGAAGCTGATGGGCTGGTTTGAAGTGGCTGTGTGCAAGTTATAATCATTCAAAGCCGAATTGAGTCATACTCGCAAAATGTAATTAATTATTAAACCAAAACAAAATACAAAACTTTCAAAAGCCACTCAGCTATGTGAATATTTTATTGAGTGGAGTTTAATCAGTGACATTATTAGATTTGCTATACGGCGTCTTCCTGTCAACCTGCTTCTCTTAGTGTTTTTACACGTAGAAAAGGCGAAAATTATGCCTTTACCGTCCAGTTTTTTCTCTGAACGATGATGTGAGTTCCTATTGCAATTCTCGATTCAGCATAAATGACCTACAATGGCGACATTTTTCACAATCACGACAGAATGTCAATAGCAGAAAGGCAGCGTGACATAAACAAACAAGACTAGAACTCGTGACGGCAGCTTCGCATTCTCTGTATCTCCCATCTCGATGGCAGGCAAGTCTTTTAATTCAGTAGAAAAACCGCTCCTCTTAATAACATAAGGATCACCTCCAACATATGTTGTGATTTTCTGTTTATACCTTTCTAAACCAGCACGGTACAGACTTCATCTCCATCTATTCTAATTTTCACTTCTTGCCCTCCACCCGAACTTCGCGCATCACCAGAACCACGTGATTGCAAACAACCTATAAAGTGGCCGGTGTTTGCATTTCTCATATCACTGTTTTTACTATATTTTTGATCAAATAAATTCATCGTTGTCAAGCATAAGAACATCATTCAAAAATATACAAAAATCTTACTAACTGAACTTAGTATACACACACACGTAGCTGTTGTATATAATTATACTAACTATATATCAAAAGCAAATGTTTCAGAAGTTTTATTTGGATATTATCCTCAATGTCATTCAGATAAAAAGTTTTATTATTATTATTATTAAGCTGCATTAACATTTTAGTATAATGTTGAAAGTACACTGGCCACAATTTTGGAAAGTATCTGACTGTAAAATACAATTATTTTATTCAATAACTAATATAATATAATATAATATAATATAATATAATATTACAAACTGTTCAGGTGTGATTTTGGCTCATTATTCCAAGAAGAATTGCTCCAGGTTGTTCAGGTTGGTATACAGGCTTTTGGAAAGCAGAAAATAAAGAAATAATTCAAAATAACTGGCTTTATTTGAAGTAGGGGAACAGTGAGTCTCTCAAAGAGAAAAAAACAGAGAATAAGAGGCTGTAGGCGTCTTACCTTTCTCTTGTTGGTGGGGCAGACATAGAGGTAACTCAAAACGGTCTTGACTCCCACTTTATCATTCAGTCTCTCATAAGTGCTGCCATAATCAGTTGATCTGCAAACAGAAGCAACATTCTCAATATAGTATTCAGAAGACATTTAGTTTCTTTTGGGTGTGTGTGTGTGAGAGAGAGAGAGAGAGAGAGAGAGTGCGTGCGGATATCCATGCTCCATTCATAACCTGGCCGAAATGAGTACATTCCCTAGCAAAATGAAACGAGATTGGAATTTGCGGACCTCAGCCGAACTCAAACGATTGAACAGATTTTTGCAAATTATATTCATGAGAGTGTTTCACAGTTTTTTTGTTCTTTTTCCTGGCTATTTATATTTCCCTGATCCTCAGCGATGAGCAAAAAAGCTCGCTAAGACAAACACAATCTGCTGAGCATATGCTGAGCAATTCTGCCTTGTTCTACAGATAGCAAAACTAACATCATCCTCCAACCGCTGGGCATGACAGTGACAATTGATCCAGAGCATATGCTGATTTGTTTAGAAAGGCTAATGATATTTACATTCTTGCAATGCAGACATGAGTATGGACGGTAGGAACATGTCCCTAACAGAAATAAGAGACTACTGAATGATCTCTACCAGATACATAGAATGAAAGTATTTTATTTCTCACAATAAATTGATGTGCAATGGCATGTCATGAGAGGTGTTTGTACTCTATGGGACCTATTTTAATGTTCTAAGCGCATGGTCTGAAGTGCATGGCGCAGGTGCACTTAGGGCGTGTCCAAATCCACTTTTGCTAGTTTAACGACAGAAAAAATGGTCGACGTGCCAGGCACATGGTCCAAAAGGGTTGTACCTAATCTCTTAATGAGTCATGGGTGTGTATTGGGTGTAACGTGCAATAAACCAATCAGTGTCTCATCTCTCATTCCCTTTAAAAGCCAGGTGCACTTGCACCATGGCGGATTCGCTATTTACATGACGGAATAAGTTTAAATACATTTGTATTGCCACGACTGGTCAAATAATTAGCCAATTTCATTCATCATTACTGCAAAGAGGTAATTCTAATACACGCAATGACTATCCATTATGACATGTAGGCATTTTTATTTTTATGTACACAATAATAATCTTTTTCATTGTAATCCTTTTATTTTTAATATTTGGCATGTTTGTGTGCTGCTGCGCATCCCTGTGTGTGTAACAAGCACATTGTACGCGCGTTGTGCACCCGCCTGTAGGTGCATATTACTAACGCGCTCTTTATATAACAAAAAAATACTGCACCATTGACTTTAGACCAGGTATTTGTTGGTCAATGGCGCAGTCATTTTCAGTTGCCTCAAAATAGCAACATGCCAACAATGCTCCTGAACACACCTCGTTTCCAGACCAGCACGCCCATGGGTGAACAGATGGGCGTGAGTGCATTTGATATTTAAATAACATGGCACTGGACGTGAAAATGATAATAGCAACATGCCAACGGGCTGAAACTAGCAAAAAACACTTGCGTCGCGCCTGGCGTCGCATTGCGCCGGGTGTATGATAGGGCCCTAACGCTGCATTCACACAGGGTGTCGGCGTTAGCGCTTGACGGAGGGCGTGTCTGAAGCTTGTGTTGACACAACCGTTATAGTGATAACAGCCAATCACATTACTTTCTGGTGTTGCATGAACGCAATTGGCTAGCGACTGCGCTAGAGTGTTTGCATAAGGCGATCTGATTGGCTGACGCCTGCGTTGGCGCTTGAAAAGTTGAGAAATCTTCAACTTCTGCCGCTTGCAACGCGAGTGAAGCGACGCGACGGAACCCACAATTCAGTTCGGCAATGCATGACGTCACCCATTCAAAGTAAATGAGAATCGTTAACGCCGACGCCCCGTGTGAATGCAGCATAAGTGTTTATCATTGCAACCAAAACAACAGGTGTTATTGCTGAGAAAATACATTCTAAACTAGTAAGAAGCAGACGTGAGAAATTTTAGTTTGCTGAACTTTACAGGTCACATGGAGGAGCAGTAAAAACAACAAAAACACCTGACAACCACAGTGCATATATAAAGCTGTTGGTTTTAACAAGTAAAATCATTTTACATTCTATTTAAAGGTGCACTACAAATGTTTTTTTTTTTTTTTTTTTAAATAAATAACTAAATAAATAAATAAACAAACTTCATTATTGGGCACATATTGGGCACAAGTAACTTGCAATATTCCGAAATGCATATAAAAATTTCTTTTTTTATACTGTTTAAAATAAATGATGGTAACACTTTACAATAGGGTCTCACTTGTTAACATTAGCTAATGTATTAACTAACATGAACTAACAATGAGCAATACATTTGTTAGAGTATTTATTAATCTTTGTTAATGTGAGTTAATAAAAATACTGTCATTCATCGTTTGTTCATGTTAGTTCACAGTGCATTAACTAATGTTAATAAATACATTTGATTTTGATAATATATTAGCAAATGTTGAAATTAACGTTAACTAAGATCGATAAATGCTGTAGAAGTATTATGTCCTCTTAGTTCATGTTAACTGAAGTAGTTAACTAATGAAACCTTATTGTAAAGTGTTGCCTAAATGATTATATATATATATATATATATATATAAGGGAGGCAGTGCAAGGGAGGCAGTGCCTCCTCAAAAAATAGGATGAGAAATTAATCCATATTACATATAAAACAACACAAATATTACAAATTATGACATTAAAAAGAGCGCAAGTTACTCGTATTTCTTAAGGAACACTGCCCAACAGCGACACCCGCAGGTAAGGTTACAGCAGGAGGCATGCCTCCCTTTGCTCTCATAGAAAACCATAGAAAACCATCAGACCCCCGGCGTGCGGTGGGTTTTGTGGGGGGTAATTGAGAATGAATGGGGGAAAGTCACGTGAGAGGAGGCAATGTCTCCACCGCGCTATGATTGGATGTAATTGGTTATGATTGGATATGATTTGTTTGTGCGATAAATCCCGCCTCTTGTTGACGTGCACGTTCCGCGCGTCAGTTTGAATGAACAAATGGCGTCAATGGGAGGACTAATTGAAAAGTAAGTAAACAGATCACCCAGTTAGATATCACCGCTTTATGTCATGTCAAAATCAAACTTGAAATGGACTGAAAGCATGATGACTGCGGGGTTTTTTTTTTAGTGCAATCAGCTTGGTGAAATTAAAAATACATCTTCGTGTCTGTGACAGACGGTGTTTACGGAGCATGACTGATGATCCAAAATAGCCTAAGTTGACTATTAAAAAGAAAAACATCAATACATAAATAAAATATTTTGTTTAAATTGTTACAGCCTTTAGTTATTATTTTGGAATGAATGTAGAAATGCTTAAAACACTGACTTGATGAGATTGACTTGGTTTTGAAAAATAGAACATTACATTGTTAATGTAAAATTACAAAATAGAATTGTATTTGGTTTCTTTTTTTCTTTTTTGATGTCATGTAAAGTAATGTTCATTTAACAAGGAAGATGTGTCAACGTTAAGAGTAATGCACATGAATTTACATTTGATTCATAAAAAATTAAAAAATGTGCCTCCCCATTTCAGAACACCACTGCACGCCACTGATTATATATATATATATATATATATATATATATACACACAGTATATACTGTATATATATGTATATACTATAAAGTACATAATATATAATGTATATATAAAACTTGATATACTAAGATTTAAAAAAAAAAATTATCTAAATGCTAAAACGAAACCTACTCCAGTGAATACAGAAACATCAATACAAAAAACTCACTTCTAGTTTTCTGTGTACTTGAAAGATACCGACAGTTCTTCTGTCATCTTTACAAAATCCACTTCCTGTACCCGGTACTTGAGCTTCTTATTCGTCAAAAGCTTAACAGAGTTTTTGGAGGGCTCACATCACTTTGAATTCCTTTTCCTAAACTTGCTCTCCCCTCCCCTCCAACCCCTCATTTTATCTCACCAACTCTCTCTTGCCATCTCTATTTTTGTCTCCACCTCTCTTTTTCTCCTGAGCGTTGCCTATTTCAGCTGAGTAAAATATGCCTGTGGCCCATGTCTCGCCCACCAATTTCTCTCTCTTATTCAGCCTCTGTGTGGGAATATAACGTTTTTTAACAATACACGCAAACATATATTTGCTATTTAAGCCTGAAGTTCAGCCAAAAAATATAAATTCTGTCATCATTTACTCACCCTCATGTCACTCTAAACACCGTAAGATTTTCTTTCTTCTGAGGAACACAAAAGGTGAATTTTTGAAGAACATCCTGGCCTGATTCTTTCAAAATAACTGACAACTCTCATTCAAATGTTGTACTATATTCCAAGTATTACAAGCCACACAAAAGCTACACTAAAAATAAAGGTTCTCTTTTTTTTTTTTTGGCATTGATGGTTCCATGAGGAACCTTTAACATCCATGGAAATTTTCCATTGTACAAAAGGTTCTTTGTTTAAAAAGAAAAAAATGTGTTTCTTTTAAGAACTGTTTACTGAAAGGTTCTTTGGGGAACCAAAAAATGGTTCTTCTGATGCATCACTACCAAAATAATAATAATAATAATAATAATAATAATAATAAATAACCTTTTGCGATCTTTTCTTTGAAGAGTTTATGTGTGAGAAACAGCTTGAAATTAATGACGTGAAGTAGCAACCTGTTTCATGAATAAATTATTTTTTGAGTTGGATCTTTTCATTTAGACAGTTGAAAATTGGTCTGAATGATTCATTCACGAATCAGGTTCTCACGATCAGCTCATTCCCTCATGATTCAGTTGCAGCTCAGTTTATCTGGAGTTGAAGATTTTCAGTGCACAACTTAAATTTCAGCATGTTCTTCACACAAAGCAATCGTATAAGTTTTAAGTAATTGTAATATTTAACAAAAATACTTTTGTGATGCTTTTGCATCCTTTTATAGCAGCTTGTTTCTTCATTCCTTTCCAGAAAATGTGACTCAGTGAAATGTAGCTCTAACATGTCATGTACCATTACGTATGCTTTTGTTTAAACTATTTGTGAACAAGTTAAAGTTTAAAAAATATCACACATGACAGCCTCACAAAAAAACATTCACATTTCTGAGGGGACCTACGCAAAGTAAATAATTTATGCTCTCCCAATGACTTGCATGTAAAATATAGCCACAGCAAAAGCAAGTGAATAGGCCCAGCTTCTCAAGTCTGAATTATTTAGTAGGAGAAACGAGCTGTTAGCCAACACAATCCTCTCCGAATCTCTAATACTTCTCCATCACGTTAGCTTGCTGTTCACAGCAATAGTGCAGAGACAATAGTGTTTTCAACACCATCACTGACCCCATACCAAAGTGACAGTCTCAGAAACACAGATTGAGGCACATCCCACACTCTGCTTCCAAACAGAGGCAATCTAATTTGAGACACCATGGAGGATTCCCATTTTCCATCGCTCAATTCCTTTTTGCCTCTTCCTAGGAACGGGTCCCCGCACCAATAGGGCAGTAATGGATTTCAGTGAAATTACAATGCAATCTTCGCTTTACTGTTTTATTCTGGAGTGGCAGCAAAATAAAGGCACAAGGATTATTCACAGTAAAGAGACCATCACGTCTTCTATAATATTAATGTAAGAGGAAGGTGAAGTGAGAAATAAATAGAGGAAAAATATACAGTAAACTCCATTTAGAGCTAGCTGGTATGAAGGTGAACTTTATTTAACAATTTAAACTGTTGTCATACGAAGCTGATGTAGTGAACAACACAGTGCAGGCTTCTGTGATTACTGGCTCACTACATCAACTGCGTATGACAACAGTTCAAACTGTTAAATAAAGTTGTTATTTTGGTTTTGTTTTTGCGCACAGAATGTATTCTCATCGCTTCATAACGTTAAGGTTGAACCACTGTAGTGTTTTTACTACCTTTCTGGACCTCAAAAGGTGCAATAACATTGCTGCCTATGTTTGGTTCAGATACCCTCGGATTTCATCAAAAATATCTTAATTTGTGTTCCGAAGATGAACAAAGGTCTTACGGGTTTGGGACGACATGAGGGTGAGTACTTAATGACAGAAATTTCATTTTTGGGTGAACTAACCCTTTAAGTATTATGCCAGCAACAGAACATTAAACAGATCTCTCAAGATCTCAGCATCTTCATTTATTACAATCCAGTTTGACTTTCTTTCATACAAAAGTTCTTATTGAGAATTAACAGAAATTTACATATTAATGTTTTATTGAAAATAATAAAGTTTGGTATCACCATTATGGTGATCAGTGTTTACTTTAGTTGGGCTTTGGACCCTTGACTTTTCTAACTTTTTTTTTTTTTTTTTGGCTGCTTTTACTATGTGTTTATTATTCATGTAGTGGCCTGATTCACTGATATCACCCAGAGTCTAATCCCTGACTATATTAGCTGTTAATTTCACATTATTTACAATAGTCTTGTGATATTACGGCATCAGTGTTATGACAATCAGATATTCAGATTTTTTTTTTTTTTTAAAGTCATTATACAGAAAATGTTTTGAGCTGTGTCTTTCAGACACACAGAGCCATCAAGAAAGAGCTTATGAATCTCAACAATGTTGACAATCAACAAAAAGCTTTTTTTGTGACTTTAGTAGCTTGTTTTGTGACAGTTGATCTGTTTATCTGAATATTTTGTTGATTGTCACCATTGTTGAGATATATACACTGATTCTTGATGTCTGTGTGTGTCTATGATCCTGTCAAAATATTTACTGCATAATGACTTTATAAAATCTTTCAAAATATTGAAGCACTGCAGGATTTTATGCAGTTGTATTTTAGGGCTACAATAAACAACGTGAAATTAAAAACTCATATAATAAAATAATTTAATAAGATATTAGACTCTGGATGAGTTCAATGAATCAGGCCACCAATAAGTAGCCAATGTCATCTGACCAGATTTTTTTTTTTTTTTTCTTGCTCTTTTTTTTTTGTGTGTGTGTGTGTGTGTGTGTGTGTGTGTGTGTGTGTGTTTGTTTTTGCCATAACAAACGTGCTTTTGAGACACAGTTAAAACAGCCAGAGAACAACTAACATTAAAAAAAATCAAGGGTTAAGAGGCCAACTAAAGCAAACACTGATCACCATAATGGTAACATGGTGAAATTGTGATTTTCAATAGAACATCAACATCTAATCCTGTGTTAAAATAGGAAATTGTACAGAAAAAAATAGGAAATTTTCCAGTAAATACCTGTAAAATAATATTTTTTTGTAAAATGTTTTTCAGTAAAAGTTTCATTCAAATTAGGATATTTTACTTTAATTTTACAGTTTGTGTTTGGCAGCCATTGCTGCCAGTCATTTGACAGTTTTTTGTTGTTGTTGTTGTTTGTTTGTTTGTTTGTTTGTTTTACAGTGTATAAAATCCAGCAAAACATAACTAGACCAAATATAACAAAGAACAATATACTAGAAAAAAAAAAAAAAAAAAAGAAAAGGCAAAAATATCTATCTATTGTTGCAGAATGCTCAACTTGAGACTGCTGTCATATATTTTAAAAGATGAGTCCACTAAATGGATTAATAAAAAAAGGAAAATGAAGTACAGAATCACTATAGTTAAGGTAGCACAGCAGGAAATGAGCTCATAGTATCTTGTCTTGTCATGAGCCTCTAATTTAAGAAGATTGAGGTGGTTCATATTTTTATAGTAATATCATGACATTCTGAAAGAATAATGTTCATAATGTTCATGTTAGTGGTATCATTATTTTTATGATGTCAGATGACACAGGAGTTGAATTATGAAGGTGTGAGCCGTTAAGGGTAACCTGCTAAAGGTGGTGTGATGGTTTCCTGCATTTGCATGCCGTTCTTTACACCCCCGTGACAAGAGATGTTTATGTTTATAATGTTTTCCTTGCACACAGCTAAAAAAGATGTGGTTTGTCATGTTATTCAATTATTCAATTCCCACCAGAAGAGCTCTGTCGAGATGGCTGGTATAATTATGTTTATACACCTGCTCGCGAGTTTGGAGAATTGCGTCTGGGACTTTAGAAAACCATTAAGAATAACCGAACATCAAAAAACAGTAGGTTAGGAGAAAAACACAAGTCAGAGACATAAAAGACCAATAAAAGTAAATGCCTGAAGCAGTGGCAACATTAACACGGCCTAAAAACTCAGCATGGACCTTTTCCAGCCTTCCAGGAGAGAAATGAATGCCGTGAAACAGGACTGCATCAAAATCCCAGTGTGAATTTAAGGTCGGAAACTAAAAAGAGACTTTGTTCTACGGTGGCACGTGTGTGAATGTTTCACACTGAAAGCCACAGGGACGGGCACACTTTGGTGAAGCATAGGCAATGGCTGTAAGGCACATTTCGCGTCTCATATGGTATCACTGTACCTTGTCTTCCATTTTCACATTGAAGATTGGAAAGCACATCTGGGAAATATGGCATTTCAACAGGAAAAACAAAAAAACTGTTTGTGTTCTACAATGTGGAGACACCCAGTGCCAAGATGTGATTCCCGACGATTGACCATGTGCCATCTTTGTTTCTGTGAAAATGGGCTTTGTCCTCTGAATCTGGAACTGCACAACAACATGAAACTCAACACAAACTTTCAGAGAATGTAGGAAGCATGGGAGAGGGGGACAACATGAAAAGAACATTAAAATGAGAGGATTGGTGGCCAGGTATCACGTTAGGGATTGTCTGTGAGGAGAAGCCAGATGGTGAGGCAGTAAAGTAGAACAATGTGGAGGCATGTGCACCAGGCTCCAGGGATGGCAAAAGAACAATGAACACAGCAGAGAACTTCAAAAACAAGCCACCACCTTACCAAGAGAGGCTGAACCTCCTCAAAAATTCAGTCAAAATAAACGGAATAACTGTGGTTGTAACATTAATTGTTGTTTTAATCAATTCCTTACTAATATGTACAGTATAACTCAGATGCATATAATGTATAAAAATGATTTTGTTTGATATTTTTTCTTTCATGTGCAGAAACCTTGGCCCTAGGCATGTGGAATCACGAAATCCGGAGGAGCCCGACGTACCTCTGATGTGTAAATTGACCAGAATGAATATGCAAATGGTGTAACATCATTTATTTCCGGCGTCTGAAAAAGGCAAAAGGGAGAAGAAATGAGATTCTCCTCCTTCAGTATAAATAACTAAATGCTATCAGTGGTGAGCTTTCAAACTAGTTAGCTTTCAATATCACTTCAATGCGTCATCAAGCCTGTGGTTAACAGAACAAGAAGCAAAAACAAAAACTAATAGACTTAAATTTAGCTAAAATACTGATGGAGTCCAAATTGGAAGGACTTCAAAAGAAGAAGTCAGTGATTGTACAACAGAGCCATGTATAAATTTACAGTAATGAAGAAGTATTACTAATATTTAGAATGATCATAGTTTGGAGATTGTGATTTGCTCCATTTGTTTTAAGACTCAGAGAAGGGAGGGAATATATT
Source organism: Mylopharyngodon piceus (assembly GCA_039654765.1). NCBI lineage: Eukaryota > Metazoa > Chordata > Actinopteri > Cypriniformes > Xenocyprididae > Mylopharyngodon > Mylopharyngodon piceus. The sequence goes on from JBCHWC010000049.1 coordinate 11,774, forward strand.
CACATGTTAGCATAATACAAACAAGATTTGATGGTAAATGTTCTATTATCATTTATTGTTACACTGTCTTAAAGGGACATGACAAAATATAGACTGATTATAATTAATGAAGCTGTTATATATCTAAGCTATTTATATATCAGCTGACACCCACAACAGGCACTTGTGGCATAAACAGCTTTGTTAATTATAAATATGAGAAATATACTTTAATTCAGCAAAAATGCATTAAATTGATCAATAATGACAGTAAATACATTTAATGTTGCAAATTATATTTTAAATAAATGCTGCTCTTTTGAACTTTCTATTCAAAGATTATTGAAAAAAATCCACATAGCACAATAATTTTCTACTAAAAAATACATTTAAAATAAATAATAATAATAATAGGTTTACTGAGCAATATAACAAGGACAATATAACACTGAAGACAGGAGTTATGTCTGCTGAAAATGGAGCTTTGCTATAAACAAAAGCAAAAGTTGCAGAAAACAATGAAAAAATTACATTATAATAAACAACAGTTATTTTAAATATAATCTTTTGTTTTTGACAGTAAAAAACAAATCTTATGAACTTTTGAATGGTAGTATTGAACAAATTTTATTTTCATCTCACTGCTGCCAAGTCTAGGGTCCAATTAGTGAAAGATCTGGAAGTGCAGTATCAACGTTTCGAGTGTAGACACGATGTAGGACGTGCAAGTTTGATCAATATTAATTTACACACTAGCCTCTCTGGAAAATTCCCTCACTGAGCAGCACTACTCATCAAGATGAACTGCCAAAGATCTTGTTTAGACCTCTGTGTTTGCACCTAAAAATACGGAAATGGTTCCTGATCTGTTCCTGGATGCACACACATAGCTCTACTTCACTGATGTCAGCTGGCCACTGTCCAGCAGATAGTGTCCGAGTTTGCTCTGATAACACCGGACAAAAACACAAAGGTGTAGAGAGCAATGAAAAATGGAAGGAAGGAAGGGAAAGATACCTACTGGATCAATCGCTTGGCCTTATATTCCCAAGGGAGACTTGAAAAGATTGTGAAGGGAAACATTTTTTCTTACTTGAACTTATGCTAGTAAGATGAGACTAGAGAGACCTGAATCTTTCTTTCTTTGGCAGCCCTGGGGCTAAAGTGAGCCTGGAGGATGGCAATACACATTCAGTATTGTTTGGCTGTGTGGAAACAAAGGTGGAAATGGAGCTGAACATGGGTGAAACACACAAACGTCGCATCACTGCCGGCTTTAAGATTCTGTTGTGATATATTATGCCGGTTGAAATCACTGGCGGAGGATGTTTGTGTGTGAGGTGGAGGTTAATCTGACTCCAGGCTGCTGACGCTGACATAAATCAAGCGTCTGCACTGACAGACTACTTGTGTGTTGTTTTGGGGCAGAAAGACAATACAGGAAGACAGGGAGTATTTGAACAGAAACCTGTTACCGACAACATAACAACCGCTATAGTGAGTCTGTTGTGTGTTTTACATTTACTCACTGTAAACCCTAATGCTCAAAATACTTAATTGTATTGAGTAGGACAAACTTAAATTAAACAAATTAGTTCAGTTAAATTAACTGTTATGAGTATTTAGAACTTTCTTTTTCTTTTGAGTTCACAGAACTGATATATTTCAAGTAAACTGAACTGTTTCATTGTTTTGAGTTGTATGAACTCATTTCTTTTAATTTAGACTAACTTAAGTTTAATTGAAACTGGACTGGGTTTTTTTATTTCCCAGCATGCTTTGCCCATGGCACTCGAAAGGGAGAGTAAATGCTAAAATTAAGTTTTATATAATGTTTTTGTGCAAGATTACAGTTTTTTTCAACTGCTTACACACAAAATCTTTACTTGTCACACAATGTCTGAAACCTGACACTCAAACAGCAGAACCACACACCAAATCTGCAAAACCATACACTAATTCTCGGCCTTCGACTCAGTTTTCAATTTCATAAAACACTTTTTTCAAAACACAACACACAATTTTCTATGTAACACAAAAAATTAACAGTAAGTATCTTGATTTCCTTTTTCAAACACAACCAATCAAAATGCCACACTAATTCATCAGTGCCTCACACTAACTCCTCACATGTGCAAACACTCATTGTTTTACTTAACACCAACCAATCATGGCTTTAGAATAGGCCTATAAATAGGCCAAAGGTCAAGTTATAGGTTTTGAACAACTTTTATGTTGTTTACTTGCTTCCATATTCATCATTTCTAAACCCTATTGAGGAATTTTTCTCCACATGGTGCTGGAAAGTGCATGATCGTCATCCCTATGTCAACATAACACTTCTTCTGGCAATGGAGGAGGCATGTGGAGACACTGACACTGCCTCCATCCAAGGTTGGATATGCAAGAGAGAACATAGCATGTGACGTGGATGAAGTATTGTGGCCGGACCCAGCCAGGAGGAGAGATGGAGCCTAGATACACCCAACCATCTCGCCCACCAACAAACACACACACAACACACACGTTGGGTTTCCATGTTCTATGGGGACATTCCATAGGCATAATGGTTTTTATACTGCATATTCTGTATATAAATGTCCCCACAAGTCAAAATGCACTGGTATTACTATACTTGTGAGGACATTTGGTCCCCTACCAGGACACACATACACACCATTCCTTTGGAATATTCACCTTTTTCAAAATTATGCTATTTTTTTTTTTTTTTTTTTTTGTCCAACTACACATGGTTGATATATTATATTTTCTTATGTACTGTGCAATACTGTATTCACAACCACAAATGCTTACAGTTTGCTTTCCTGTTTACCGTGATTTTTTCAAAATCTCTCTGCCAATTACTTTCAATCTTGTACAGAAATGTACATAGCAGCTTATGAAAGAAGAGCTTTAGGTTTTGAATAACTGAGTGTATATGATATATCCAAAAATAGAATATTATGGCAAATGTGTTTGAAAAGTAAGACAAATGTTTGCTTTTGAGATGTGTTTGTGATATTTTGAATGCAGTGCTTCATTTTGCATGAGATGTGAGGCATTTTGCATTTTGTGTGTGCAGTTCTTGGACTTGTGTGTAAAGTTTTGAAAAAAAGAGGCAAAGTTTTGAAAATGTGCGTAAGCAGTTGAAAAAAAACTGTAATGGTAGGGGAGATTTAGTAGTGATCAATGTTTTGTTATGCCACTTTAGAAGAGTTTCTGTTAACGTGGGTTTTTGGAGAGTTACCATCATGGTGACAAGTGGTGCATGTTGCTTGCTTTGAGAGCAGGTAAGTTACATGTTTTAAGTAGCAGTACTCATTCAGCTCATTCAGTAAGTGCTATACCATGCGATTGTTAACATGTTAGCAAATTAGCATTTTGACATTTTCTGAATTAGTTTGTTATAGCTAGCAGAATATTTATGTTGAGATAATTTTAAATGTATAAATTAGTGTACTCAAATATTTCAAGTTAAGAACAATAAAAATGTATGAGTACAAAATAAAAATCTTACTTAAACTTTGAGTTTCTTAACTTAAAAAAAAAATTATTCAACTTTTTTGAGTTTTGACTTATTAGGGTTTACAGAGAAGTAAATAACTCATTTGATTTTGAACTCAAAATAAAAATGTTAATTAACTAAATCTTTTTGTTAATTGCTATCAAAATGTATGAGTTAGCTAACTCAGTACTTAAAGTTAGGAGCAATTACCATGCACGAGTACTACAAACTTAAAACCTGATAGTTCTGCTCACTTAAAATTGAGAACATCATAACTCAAAAAATTTGATGTAACTGATTACCTCCAATTCTTTGAGTTAGCCCAACTTATTCGGGTTTACAGTATGGTTAACTGTGAAATAAATTAATCTTTCAAAATAAACTATCACTAAATAACTAACTAGTGAATTTTTTTTAAACAAAACATTGTTGATTTTGTTGCTTGGAGACATGCAGATTTTGTCTTTTTTTATGTCATATTGACTTATGCCACTGACAAACTACCTAGAAAGCATTCAGAACAATCTACCCTAGTATAGTGAGCGCCACTTTTAAAACCTAGTTTGTTCAAAAAGACAAACTTTTATGGTTAAAAATATAGGCTGCTGTTTTTTGAGGATGCCACCAGGGGCAGATGAATATTAAAGGAGGATAACAGTGATAGGAGACAAAACAGGAAGTTTTGCTGAAACTCTGAGTGACACTTGATACCGTCTGACAGCTAGAACATGTTGTGTTATAAAGACTATTCTTGAGCTTCTCTGTATAGATCCAGTTATTATCTCACTGGTAATTTGTGCATGTTGTTTGGAAAACCTCGGTAACGTCTCGGTTACAAAGGTAACCCTCGTTCCCTGAAGGAGGGAACGGAGACGTACGTCGGACAGACCGACGAATAGGAATCTCGCTAGAGAGGCCAATCTACTTCGAGTGTAACTACAACGAGCCAATGCACATTGGCATGCAATCATATGCATCAGCTGCTCGCCTCGCAGCGCGGGTATAAATGAGCAGCAGGTGCGTTGCATCTTCAGGTTTTCGCTGAGGAGCCGAACCAGATAGGCGGCAGCATCAGCGGGGTACAGGGACTGTGGCGACGGGACGTACGTCTCCGTTCCCTCCTTCAGGGAACGAGGGTTACCTTTGTAACCGAGACGTTCCCATTCAGTCGGTCACGTTCGACGTACGTCGGACAGACCGACGAATAGGAATCCCTACCAAAGCGCCACAGGAGCTGCCCCCTTCCAGCGCTCTGTAGTAAGCCACCCGAACCCCCTTGCCTAAGGACGGTGGGACAGGGCTAACACAGAGAGTGTCGATCACTGCTGTTCCCCAAAACCCACTCAGTGAGACTATTGGATAACGCTGGGAAGCGTACCCTTCCGTTGGGAAAGGAACACTGCGGAAGCCACATCCTTCGAAGGAGTTATGTGGAGAAGTACATATGGACTAACCCCGTAGGGCTGTACTACATATGGAAGTACTGGGGTGACTCCAACTCGATGAGAGGTGGGTTCTCCCAGAGGGAAGACACGGGCTTCGTTTAGGAGCAACCGTGGAACCAACCATATGGGATCCCCGTAGGGTCACACATATGGAACCCAGCCTAAATCCGGTTCTCAAGGATGCAACGGAGTATAGGCCTGGCGCCAGACGCTCCGCCACGTCGGCTGCCGAAGGGAGGTCGGAGGACTCAACAGGGTCTGCCTTGTAGGGACTCTCTGGAGAAAAAGCGCGTGTAGCGCAGCAAGCCGACACTAAGCCGGGGCCTCTCCGTGCCTCTGACCTGAGGTGAGAACACGGGAGGAGACCGGCTCGACACGAAGGCTATAGAATCTAGCGAACGTGTTAGGTGTCGCCCAGCCCGCAGCTCTACAAATGTCTGTCAGCGAGGCGCCACGAGCCAGCGCCCAGGAGGATGCGACACCTCTCGTGGAGTGAGCATGCAACCTGAGCGGGCAGGGCACGCCCTGAGCTTGGTAAGCCAGGGCGATGGCATCCACTATCCAGTGGGCCATCCTCTGCTTGGAGACAGCCTTCCCTTTCTGCTGGCCTCCGTAACAGACAAAGAGCTGGTCTGAGGTCCTGAAGCTTTGAGTTCTGTCTATGTACAGTCGCAAGGCGCGAACTGGACAGAGCAAAGCCAGGGCTGGGTCTGCCTCCTCCGAGGGCAGCGCTTGCAGGCTCACTACCTGGTCCTTGAAGGGAGTGGTAGGAACCTTGGGCACATAGCCAGGCCGGGGTCTCAGTACCACGTGGCCGTCACCCGGCCCGAACTCTAGGCACGATTCGTCGACCGAAAATGACTGCAGGTCCCCTACCCTCTTGATGGAGGCCAATGCAACCAGCAGCAAAGTCTTCATAGACAGAATCTTTAAGTCTGCTGATTGCAAGGGCTCAAAGGGAGCAATCTGAAGTGCTCTTAGCACCAGAGCGAGGTCCCAAGAGGGTATGGAGGGAGGACGAGGAGGATTTAACCGTCTCGCCCCCTAAGGAACCTGACGACCAGGTCGTGCTGACCAACAGACTTGCCATCTATGTGGTCGTGGTATGCGGAGATAGCAGCAGTATGGACTTTGAGGGTGGAGGGGACAGCCTACGCTCCAACCCTTGCTGCAAGAAGGAAAGCACGACTCCGATCGAGCATCTTCGGGGTCTTCTCGGCGAGAAGAGCACCACTCGACGAACAGGTTCCACTTCAAGGCGTAAGCACGTCTCGTAGACGGTGCACGAGCCGAAGTGATGGTGTTAAGTACCTCGGGGGGTAAGTCACCTAGAACCTCCGCGTCCCGTCCAGGGACCAGACATGGAGTTTCCAGAGGTCTGGACGCGGGTGCCAGAGAGTGCCCCGTCTCTGAGAAAGAAGGTCCTTCCTCAGAGGAATGGGCCAGGGAGGGGCTGTCGCGAGGAGTGAGAGTTCTGGGAACCAGGTCCGGTTGGGCCAATAGGGCGCAACTAGCAGGACCTGCTCCTCGTCCTCCCTGACTTTGCACAGGGTCTGTGCCAGTAGGCTCACTGGGGGAAACGCATATTTGCGAAGGCCCCGGGGCCAGCTGTGTGCCAGTGCATCTGTCCCGAGTGTTCCCTCGGACAGGGAGTAAAACAACTGGCAGTGGGAGGTTTCTGGTGAGGCAAACAGGTCTACCTGAGCCTCTCCGAACTCTCTCCAGATCAGCTGGACCACCTGGGGGTGGAGTCGCCATTCTCCCGGCAGCGCAGCTCGTGATAGCTCGTCGGCCACACGGTTGAGCACACCGGGGACATGAATGGCACGAAGCGACCTCAGATGCTTCTGACTCCAGAGGAGGAGATGGCGGGCGAGTTGCGACATGCGACGGGAGCGTAGACCACCTTGACGGTTGATGTACGCAACGGTCGCAGTGTTGTCCGTACGGACCAGTACATGCTTGCCCCGTAGCGGCCCTTTGAGGCGGCTCAGAGCAAGGCGTACTGCCAGCAACTCGAGGCAGTTGATGTGCCAATGCAGATGGGGGCCCGTCCACACCCCTGACACTGCATGCCCGTTGTACGTGGCACCCCAGCCGGTGGCAGAGGCATCTGTGAATACCACAGCATGCCGGGACACCTGCTCCAGGGGCACTCCTGCCCGAAGAAACAAGGGGTCCGACCACGGGCTGAAGGCTTGGCGGCACTCCTGAGTGATTGCCACCCGGAACGTGCCGCGTTGCCACGCCCATCTCGGGACTCGGCCGTGAAGCCAGTGTTGAAGCGGTCTCATATGAAGCAGGCCGAGCGGGGTTACTGCCGCTGCGGCCGCCATATGCCCCAGGAGCCTCTGAAAGAATTTCAGTGGAACCGCTGTCCTGCCGTTGAACGTATTCAGGCAGTTCAACACCGACTGAGCACGTTCCTCTGTGAGGCGTGCTATCTGTTCGACCGAATCCAACTCCATACCGAGAAAAGAGATCCTCTGCACAGGGGAGAGTTTGCTCTTTTCCCAGTTGACCTGAAGACCCAACCGGCTGAGGTGACTGAGCACCAGATCCCTGTGATCGCACAACTGATCCCGCGACTGAGCTAGAATGAGCCAGTCGTCGAGATAGTTGAGGATGCGAACACCCTGTTCTCTCATGGGAACAAGGGCTCCCTCCACGACTTTCGTGAAGACGCGGGGAGACAGGGCCAGCCCGAAGGGTAGGACTCTGTACTGATATGCTCGACCTTCGAACGCAAAACGCAGGAATGGCCTGTGTCGCGGAAGAATCGAGACATGAAAGTACGCATCCTTCAGGTCGATCGCTGCAAACCAATCCTGGGGACGGATGCACTCGAAAATGCGTTTCTGCGTGAGCATTTTGAACGGTAGCTTGTGAAGGCTCCGATTCAAAACTCGCAGGTCCAGGATAGGCCGTAACCCACCGCTCTTTTTGGGTACAATGAAGTAGGGACTGTAGAACCCTGACCTCATATCGGCTGGAGGGACCGGCTCTATCGCGTCCTTCGCCAGTAGGACCGCGATCTCCGCACGCAAGACAGGGGCATCGACAGCTTTCACTACAGTGAAGTGGACGCCCCTGAACTTGGGGGGACGCCGGGCGAACTGAATCGCATAGCCGAGCCTGACGGTCCGAATGAGCCAGCGAGACGGACTGGGGAGCGCTAACCAGGCTCCCAGAGACCGTACAAGCGGGACCAAAGGGACCGCAGGCGTACCCGCAGTGGGGCAGCGAGGTGGAACACAGGGACGCTGCCCGGGGGGCTCTCTTTGCGAGGCGGCCCGAAGCGGCGTCACAGTGTGGTGTGCAACACTTACCTGGTTCCACGGATGGACAGAGGGAGCAGTCGAGGCTTTGGTTGCCCGCTGCTCGCTGCTGTCCGCTGGCGACAGAAGAGGGGGATGAGAGTGGTGAGGTTCTTGCCCTCCCACTGCTCTCCGCACCCTCTTCGGACCCGGAGATGAAGGAAACTGCTCTTTTGTTGAGAATTTGGGTACCGCTGGCTGTAGGGCCAGCGGCGGAACAGAAACAAAAGGGAACAAAAGATTCTCCACCCGGCCCTCCTCCGGGGGAAGGAGTGGTGCGGTCACCATCTCCCGAAGAGCAGTCCCATCCATCTCCGGGTCGCCCGTCCTAGGGCCTCTTGGACTTGGCCTTGCCACCCTTCCTCTTGGGGGCGGGCTGGACGGGCTGGGCACCCTGACCGCGACCGGCTCCACGGCGCCGCTTAGATGAGGGCTGCTGCTGGGGCGCGGGAGCGGGGGCGGCCGAGGGAGGGCGCCCTCGGCGACGAGCAGCCTGAGGTGCTGCGGGCGGTGGAGGTGCAGCAGCAGACCGCCTCGGCAGGATGTGACTGATGGCCTCAGACTGCTTCTGTACAGCCGAGAACTGCTGGGCGAAGTTCTCGACCGCGTCGCCGAAGAGGCCGGTCTGGGACACGGGGGAATTAAGAAACCTGACTTTGTCGGTATCCCTCATGTCCGCGAGACACAGCCAGAGATGGCGCTCCTGGACCACTAACGTGGACATCGCACGACCCACTGACCGCGCCGTAACCTTCGTCGCACGAAGCGCGAGGTCCGTCGCGGCACGAAGTTCCTGGAGAACTTGTGGATCATGACCACCCTCGTGCAGGTCCTTCAGTGCCTTGGCCTGATGGACCTGCAGCAACGCCATAGCGTGCAGGGCAGAGGCGGCTTCCCCACAGGCCTGATAAGCCTTGCCGGTGAGATCCGACGAGTACTTACAGGCCCGGGAAGGGAGAGACGGCTCCCCCGCCAGGTGGAGTTAGGGCACAGTTGCATAGCAACGGCCCGTTCCACAGGGGGTATGCGCGTATAACCCTTAGCCGCCCCGCCATCAAGGGTGGTGAGGGAGGAGGACCCACCGACACGGTTTCGGGCAGTAAAAGGTGCCGTCCATGTGCCAGTGAGCTCTTCATGCACCTCCGGGAAGAAAGGAACTGGGGTGGGGGGCTGAGAACCAGCCCTGGCCACCCCGAGAAACCAGTCATCCAACCTCGAGGGTTCGGGACACGGTGGAGGATTCCACACGAGCCCAACCCTGTTGGCGGCCCGGGAAAGCATAGCCATCATTTCCGGGTCCGAATCGGGCACAGTTGTCACCCCCGAAGGAGGCAGCTGCGCCGAATCATCATCCCCCGAAATATCAGGCTCACCCTCCGATGCAGCGATCGACATTCTATCATCTTGGGGAGCTCCGAAGGATACGGATGGTACACACCTCTGGGGTGGTCCACCACGTTCCCCCGGCAGCTCTACTGGCTGCGGAGTGCAGGAGGGATGAGGGTTCCTAGGGGGTTGGTTCCCCGAAGGAAGCGCGCTCACCGTGATCCTCAGATCACCAGCACCGCTGCCCGAAGCAACCCTCTGAGGAGGATTGGAACGAGGCAGCGGCACCGGGACTCCACCCCTTTGCAGGAAGTGGAGTCTAGATCGCAACTCCGAGACGGTCATCTTCCCACAATGGGTACATGACTCGTCCACAAACGCTGCCTCAGCGTGCTTTAAGCCCAGGCACGTGATACAGCGTTGGTGACCATCCCGCGGTGACAGATAACGACCGCATCCAGAAACACACAAGTAGAACGACATCTTTAAAAAGACGCGAATCTACTTGTGTAAGCTCTTTTAGGGACTGCTCCTTTAAGTGCTGAAGCACGCAGGGGAATGGCCGCTGCAGCACAGACAGGGAAAGTGCAGCCTGTCGTGTGCACTCTCTCCTTGAAGCCGCTCCTCTTACCAGCTGTCAAAACAGCCTTTCAGCGCTCAACAGCGCACCGCGAAGGCAAACAAAAAAAAAAAAGAGAGAGATCGACCCCGCTGCAGTGCTGTCCGCCTGCACCAACAAAGAGCAGTATCAAAGGCTCGTCTTTTATTACACTCCGTAAACACCCAAACAGGTTCGGCTCCGAAGCGAAAAGCTGAAGATGCAACGCACCTGCTGCTCATTTATACCCGCGCTGCGAGGCGAGCAGCTGATGCATATGATTGCATGCCAATGTGCATTGGCTCGTTGTAGTTACACTCGAAGTAGATTGGCCTCTCTAGCGAGATTCCTATTCGTCGGTCTGTCCGACGTACGTCGAACGTGACCGACTGAATGGGAACATATATTATTCAACGAGAAACAGAAATAAAAAAATACAAAATACAATAGGAGGATTTTAGTGAAAAAGCAATGTGTTACATTCAACTTGTATTCACTACAACTCGATACACCTAAATTCAATTTGTTCAGTGTATAAAGCCATTGTGTCTCTTCAGAAAATTTGGACTAAACTGCTCGATTCATATGAATTAATTTTACAATCCCTTTATGAACTTTTTGAAGCATCAAAGTGGTAGTTGCATATCAATGGAGGGACAGAAATTGTTCAGATTGAAAAAATATCTTCCTTTTGTGTTCCGAAGATGAATTAAGTCTTACGGGTTTGGAATGACATGAGGGTGAGTAATTAATGACAGAATTTTAATTTAATTTAATTTAATTTAACCAAAACAAAAAAACATTAAAAAAATGTCATTGAAATTAAATAAACATTAACTGAAAAAAATAATTTGATTCACAAGCTTGTGATTCTACTCTCAATTCGAATTCATTTCAATAAATATTAGGTACAGAACATGTCAATTTTTCTCAAGGAAAAAACAAAAAAAAACATCTCCTACCTAAAGCTGTAAACTGTACAGGGAACCCTGTCCGTTGGTACATTACTGTAGCATTGATGTAACATTTTACCAAGGAAGAGTTGAGTAGAGGATCTTTTGTAGCAGTATTAAATAAAAGCAACCAAATGTTAATCAAACAGCACTAAAACAACTTTGCACTAAAACATAGACAATAACCAACAAACTGAGGAATTGAACACAGGGCTATAAATACAAGACATAAATGTAGATGTAAGCTGCAATCATCGGGGTCCAAGCAACAATGGCCCATGTACATGATTAGTGGTCCAATTGAAATGTATCTTATGAAGTGGTTATTATAGCAATGTCCAACTTGAATCTTCACTGAAAGTTAAGGTTTGATGAAACGGGTTACAGCAACACAACAGGTGTCAAAAACGGCAACTGACTTTCAAAGAAAAACACTCTCCAATGTTAAATTAAAAGAGAAGTTAAAAATAAATAAATAAATAAATAAAAAATGTATGAATAATCATGATCATAATATATGTGGACTCCATAATCAACATTTAGATGAATCACGTCATAGGATGTCGCAGGACAATTTCAAATGAATGTGAAGATATCATTTGCAGCTCAAAACTGCTTTTCACAGATTTCTTTGTACACTAATAAAAAACTGTCAGTACACAATAGTTATACACGAATAATAACAAATATAAACAAATTAGATAAATATTTAGATTTAAAGGGATGGAAATTGATAGAAAAAAAATAGGCTTAAAAGATTCCTTATCCTGTAGTGGACAACATTAATATTACAGCCTTCTTTCATCAATCTTTCAGTTGAAATGGCTGATCATAAATTCGTGAAATTAAGCATATGTCACGGTCTCAGAGGATGAAGTCCAAAGAAGAAGATCAGAGGAAGATGAATTCAAAAATAAAGGTATTTAATCAAACAAACTCAGCCCACAGGAAACGTAACAGCGTGTGATACACAAACAATAACTGACCATGAACTGAGGAAACACAGGAACTTAAGTATACAATGATAACGAACTCAAATACGAACAGCTGTGGTGATTAAATGAATATCCATGGCAACAAACAAGTGGCAGGAAACATGAACAAAGATAACAGGAAATGACGACAAGCAAACTAATAGTCCATGAAAATGAAAACTAAACTGACAGTTCGTGACATGACGAAGCAGCCACGACGACCCCACGAGGTGGAGCTGGAGATCCTGAGGACTGCGTTGGAAGCAGTGTGTCTGAGGACTGTTGTGAAGACTGATGGAGAGCAGAGCCAGGCTGAGCCACAGGGGTGGAGGGCCAGAGTGCAACGGACGGCACGCAAGTCCATGGTGATAGGCTGGCGAGGTCTGACCCAGGCAGAGCTGGCAGGTCGACAGAGCCCGGTGACGTCGCTCCCCCGATGGTCGATAGAGGAGCTGAGGGAGGGAGGAGTGGAGGTGGAGGAGTTAGGGCAACAGGCCGAGGTGGAGTAGCGGGGACAGCAGCCGGAGGCGGAGCCAGGTAATCCCCCAGCCTGGTCGAAGATGGCTTATGGAATCCCCCAGGTGAATCCCCAACGCAGGGAGGAGGTAAGGGATGAACAATGGGGTAGACAGGAGATGACGAAGACAGGGCTGGAACTAGAGGTGGTGGTAGAAGAGCGAGGGAGGATGGGACCAACATATCAGTTTCCCAGTCTTGCACGAACTGACTCACTGCGGCGAGGTTGTGGGCAGGGAACTCCTCCATTCCCTCAAACTCTACTAGTATTTCCTCTGTCACAGGCTCGGTGGCCGGCTCGCACGCCAGGTCAGATGTAAGGGGCTCAGGCTCCGGTGCGATGGTGAGCACATCCGCTTCTCTTGGCGTTGGCAGCTCCATTGCGGCAGGCGCTGGCACTCCATCTGTTGGGGGCTCCGGGTGTCGCTCCGTGTTATAGGGTGGTGGTGGGCTGGGCTCTGGGTCTGGTGATGAGGTGGACCGGGGGTAGAACCTCTCCAGACATAGCAGAATAGCATCCCTCCAGCTGAGTCCTTGCATGTCTGGGAGGTCTACTTGATGTTTATAGTTCGCCCCGATCCAATACAAAGATTTGATGGTTTCATCATCAAACGGTGAACGAACGGCAAGGTGACAAAATTGAAGAGTATAGTACAACAAATTGTGGCCTCTCCTGGCCAACGCAGCAAATTCAGCTGCATATTCCATTTTGGAGTGAGTTATTCTGTCACCGTTATTCTTTGACTTTATCAAAGAATTTGCTGACTTTCTATCGGAGTTAGTACTAGCTGCAGATAAAGTCCTTGTTGTTGGTGATTTTAATATCCATGTAGATAATAAAAAAGATGCATTAGGATTGGCATTTGCAGATATTCTAAACTCTATTGGTGTTAGACAACACGTGTCAGGACCCACTCATTGTCGTAATCATACTTTTAAACATCGTATAGATTTTAAAATCTTGCTAATTACTTACAAAGCACTAAATGGTTTAGCTCCCCAGTACCTGAGCGAGCTCCTAATTCATTATAGTCCTTCACGCTTCTATTGCGATCTCAGAATTCAGGCCAGCTGATAATACCTAGAATATCAAAATCAACCGCAGGCGGTAGATCCTTCTCCTATTTGGCACCTAAACTCTGGAACAATCTTCCTAGCATTGTTCGGGAAGCAGACACACTCTGTCAGTTTAAATCTAGACTAAAAACGCATTTCTTTAACCTGGCATACACATAACACATTACCAATTTATATTTTCAAATCCGTTAAAGGATTATTAGGCTGCATAAATTAGGTCAGCCGGAACTGGGAACACTTCCTATAACACCTGATGTACTCGTTACATCAGAAGAAGAATGGCATCTACGCTAATATTAGTCTTTCTGGTTATCCCGAGGTTCACCGTAGTCAAACGGATCCGGGCCGTATCCAGGTGAGACCAAGGACCTGCGCCTTGACACGACCACAACGCAGCCCTGAAGTATCAGCAGAGATTGAGTCAACTAGATCATCCACTGTGAGGGCCTCATCGACACGACAGCCACGACACAGTTCCTCAATTGGATGGAACTGGAATAAATACTTTGAATGTTGCGATCCTATTGGACTTACGATAGCAACCTGAATCGTAATAAAGCACTGTTGGCCAGAGGAGAACTGGCCCCCCGACTAAGCCTGGTTTCTCCCAAGATTTCTCCATTTTAACACCTATTTGCCACCTGATGTCACCTGATGGAGTTTGGGTTCCTTGCCGCTGTCGCCTTTGGCTTGCTTAGTTGGGGACACTTGACATTTGACTTGACATTTGATATTCAACAGTGCTTTGATCTGCCTGCATTGACACTATTCTTTAAGAGCTGCTGTGCAGCCAAATAATGTACCAGTTATCAATGTAAAGCTGCTTTGACACAATCTACATTGTAAAAAGCGCTATATAAATAAAGGTGACTTGACTTGACCGTCTCAGAGGATAAAGTCCACAGAAAAAGATCAGAGGAAGATGAAAATAAAAATAAAAGTATTTAATCAAACATACTCAGATAGTCCACAGGAAACGTAACAGCGTGTGATACACAAACAATAACCGACCATGAACTGAGGAAACACAGGAACTTAAGTATACAATGATAACGAACTCAAATACGAACAGCTGTGATGATTAAATGAATGTCCATCCATGGCAACAAACAAGTGGTGGGAAACGTGAACAAAGACAACAGGAAACAATGATAAGCAAACTAAAAGTCCATGAAAATGAAAACTAAACTGACAGTTCATGACAACATGTTTGCTCAGAATTACTTGTTCTCCATTAATTTTAAGAAGTTCAGATTTTGTCCACACAAGATAAAGGCATAATAATCATAATGGTTCATACCAGACACAAAAAATTGTATCTGCTAGACGGTTTAATAGATCGGTACCAAAAAGAAATCGGTACAAATATTCATTTTCACACAATGTACAAATATACCTATCCATTTTTGTAACAGTTGGCCATTCAGATTTGATGTTATTTGCAGCTGAAATTTGATTGGCAGCTGGTGGCCATATTTTTTAAGCATTGAGTGATATTAGAGGATATGTTAGGACGTCCACCGAAGAAGATGCTTGCCAAATTCATTGATCATTCAGAGTTATAATGTTTTTTTGGTTGTAGAGCCCACTAATGGCAGAATTTTATGAAACTTGGTCTGTGTCCTAAGAATGTCCTGTTGTCTACAGTATGTGCGTCAAGTTTTGTTAAGTAATCTTAAGGACATTTTGTTCAGCTATAGGTCAACTTGTAAAAATGGGCGTTGTATGACCAATTAATCAACTTATATCTGTGCAATGCTTTGACAGATCAAAATTCTTTTGATAACTTTTACCAGCACCATGCTGCTGTGTGGCTATTTTGGTAAAGATCGGACCAACGGCCTAGGAGGAGTTTGAAAAAGTAGGTTTTTAGGAAAATTCAAAATTGCAGAAATTTCACAGGCGGAAATGAAATCATACATTTTGTAGGGCTTCACTCAAGGATTCTAGAATTTTGAAGAAGAAGAAGAAAGAAAGAAAGAAAGAAAGAAAGAAAGAAATCAGTACAAACACAATAGGGGTTCCAGCATTGGAAACCTTAAAGGGGTAATCCACCGCTGGCAAAATGGGTTCCCTTTCAAAAAGGAACTCGCACTGCGTCATGAGACACTAATGGGGAATGCCTCCGCGTGACTGGTATCTGAAGCAACTGTCAAATCACGGCAATCCTATTGGCAGGCGACAGCCTATGACATCATACTACTGCGACCAGGAAGTATATAAGGAGCGAATAGAGAACATGTCATCCTTTTTTCGTCTTCAGGGACTGTTTGTTTGAAGCACTGTTCAAGGTAAGAATGGCTTGTTAAAACAAATGTTTCAAGCGGTGTGCACATCCGTGTCATAAATATTTGATACTTGGTAACACACGACTTGTACGTTCTTTGTTAGAGCATGCATGCTCAGTTCTTGAGGGAAGTGTTGGTGTGCGCTGTGAGCATTTCCCACTGAGGAAGCTCCACTCTCGTTTGTCTCTCTTCTCGAGGGAAGAGGGACAGGCTTCTGTGCCCGGTAACGCACAGAAGGAGCTTGCTGAAGTGTTTGAGAGAGGTGTTTATCTTTCGCATGCTTCAGCGGCTGACGAAAGTGTTTTGCTGATTGAGGATGCATTGTCTCTTGCATCCCCAGGATCAGCAGACAGTGCTCTATATAACGTTTTGAGTGATGTGTGGATTTGTGTTCAAAGCTTTTGACATTTAATCAAACACACAACTTGTGTGTTGTTTGTTTGGGTGAGGAGCACGTGTGTTCAGTTCTTGAGAGAGCTGTTTGCACGCATTGTGAGCGTTTCCTTTTAGAAACCCCAGTCTCATTTTATCTATCCAGAGGGAAGAGGGTCAGGCATCTGCACCCACGTATGATGAGCCTTCCTTTCCCTCTTGATCTCCACTCTGAGATCGAGAGGGCATGGAAGAATCCGTATTCGACCCGCATGCGTCGACATCAGCATATAAATTATGCAGATGTCGAGGGGTTGCGTGAGCTTGGATACGTGCCGACGCACCCGTTAGATGAGATGTTTGCGAGCTATCTTGTGGCTGGAGAGGCATCAACTTTGAAAGCTCTGACCCTGACCTTATATGTCAGGACATACGCGGAAGCAGATTATGCTGCATTGCACACTATGGCAGTATTTTAAGCTTACCAAGCAGACCCGCTGAAAGACTGGACCTGCTTTTAATCTTGTATATTGTGCTGGTCCGAGTCTACGCTTCAGCTCCCTATAGAAAGGAATAAAGGGGGCGTTTTTCATAATGTTATAGATTATATTTCTATATTGTGTATGTATGGAGCTCCCATTATTAGGGAAGGTTATCGTGACAGCCTTACAATGTGCCTCCTCTCTTTTTAGAGTCCTTTTGTGAGGTCTTAATATAGTGGGTAGCGTTAAACATGAAATATCACCTGTAGTGAATGGCATGGCCTACTCTCTATTGGAGAGTCAGTTTTCTAAGGCCGCCGCTCATCTGAGCTCCAGATAGTTGATATGTCAGGTGTTCAGCCCTCTGGGGGCCGCCCTGATAATCTTTCTATGTTGAGTGAGTTGGCTTCCTCTCCTTTAGAGAGTCTTTTTGCTGAAGCCACCGCTCTACTGAGCTCCAGGTAATATCACAATTTCAAGTGTATGGCCTCTGTTAGGCCTCCTTGATAAACCTTCGCTAGGTTGAGTGAAGTGGTTTCCTCTTGCTGAGAGAGTAAAGGGCAATATGCTTAAGCCTCCACTCCCCCAAGCTCCAGATAGATCATGACCGTAGGCGTCGACCCTCTGTGGGCCGCCTTGACAATCACCCTGTGGTGAGTGAGCTGGCTTTCACTCGTCTGAGAGTCTCTATTTAAAGCTGCCGTTCCATTGAGCTCTAGGTAGTTGATGTCTTAAGCATTGGCCTATTGTAATGCCACCTTGACAATCACCTTATGGAGAGTGTGTTGGCTTCCTCTCATTTAGAGAGTTTTTATTTGAAGCCTCCGCTCCACTAAGCTCCAGGTAGTTGATGTCCTCAAGCGTTGGCTTATGTTAAGGCCTCCTTGATATTCCCTGTGGTGAGTGTCTTGGTTTTCTCTCACTTAGAGAGTCGTTATGTTGAAACCACCACTCCACTGAGCTCTAGGTGGTCAGTTCACCTGTGTTGAGTGAGCCAGCCTCCTTTCTTTTGAGAGTCGTTAGGCTGAAGTCTTCGCTCTATTGAGCTCCAGGAAGGTCATGAGTGCATGTGTGTCCGGCCCTTCTTTTTGGGCCGCCCCGATATCCGGCCTAGGCTAGTACTTTAGGATTATGTCTTTATAGACAGAGGCAGTTCTGCTGTAGCTTTTCCGCCTCCTAGACTGCAGTAGCTCAGAATAGGCTACGCCTAAGGAGAACCGCCCGCCTTCTGCATTGAGCTAAAAATGCGAGTAGCAGGCCCTGCAGCCTCCTCAATCTGCCTAGGTTGAGCTGAGACTCCTCTTGATACTAGAGTAAAAGTGATATGCGGAGCTACAGTTCCCTAGTGGTGTTCCCTAGTGGTGTTAACCTACAACACCTAGCCAGGTGTTGTAGGTTTTCTTAGAAAGTCTCCCCTGTGGTTGTCCTTTGAGCATTGTTAGGCTTCCTGTCATTTAGAGAGTGGAAAGCACTATGCTGAAGCCTCTGCTCTCTAGAGTTTTGGTAGTAGCTTTGTCTAGTTGAGGCTTTAGAGCAATCTCTCCACCAAAAGCTCCTTGATTACTATCAAGTCGCGGGGTCGAGTGTTGCAGGCCTCTGCTGTGAAATTTTCTTCCTGTTGAGGCCTCCATTCCTCCAGACCTGAGCTCAGACATTTAATACTCATCTTGGAGCAGGAGTCTTTTGCTCAGGCCTTCATCCTTGAGTCTTGTCTCAGGTCTAACTCACTTTGCTCCCAGAGCTCTGTGCCCCATGTGTGCCCAACACCAGTGATGCTCAGGTCGAGTGCATCAAGTACTCCCTCCTTTCATGGCCGGTTGAGTACGCTCCCTTAGAGCTCAAGCATTAGCCCCGGGCCTGTGGCCATGTTATGCTGGAGTAGTAGGCCCTAATTGAAGCCTCCTCGTCAGCCCGGTTGCGTAGATTTGTACTCCCCTTGTTTTAAGGGTAGAAAGTGATATGCTGAGTACATGGCTCGTGTTGGCAATGCGAACAAGTATTCCAAGCCTGCAACACCTCTAGTGGCTATTTCTGCTGGAGTTTGACTGCTACTAAGTAGTTGGCCCTCCTCGGGCCTCCTTGAAGGCAATCCTCTGGGTTGAGCTAGGTTCTTTGCACTTCGGCTAAGAGTGTCCTGGCTCCCTAGGGTTGAGCAGACTGATATCAGGTAGCTCAGGCTCCACAGGAGCCTCCGCGATACTAGCCCTAGAGTTCTAGATCTGCTATCATGTAGTTAGCCCTTGAGCGGGCCATCTTGAGGGCGATCCTCTGGGTTGAGTAGGCCCTTAGCACTTCCAGCTAAGAGAGTTTCCTAACTTCCTAGAGTTATATATATCAGGTTGTAGGCTCTACTGGAGCCTCCCTGATACTAGCCCTAGAGTAGATCTGCTACCAGGTAGTTGGCTCTAGAGTTAGCCACCTTGAAGATGATTCTCCGGGTCGAACTAGGCCTTTAGCACTTCCAGCTAAGTGAGCATCCTGGCTCCCTAGGGCTGCTTCTGGTCGCAGGCTCCACTGGAGCCTCCCTTGTACTTGCTTAGAGCTTGGTCAATACTCGTCTCAGTTGAGTCTGGTTAGTACTCCTCTCGGGTTGAGGGTTGTTCTATAGAGTACTGCGCTCCCGGAGTCTGGTCGGAAGGTAGAAGGACTCTTGTGAGACTCGCTGGGATTGCTCCTGTCTGCCTCGCTGCTCAGATTGGTTTGCGTCTGTGACTCCGTATAGCTTTGTTTTGAATCTCTTACTTTTATTCATTGTTGCTTATTTTACTTTATTTTTTTTATTACCTTATATGTAATATTGCCTACCACACTAATCTGACGTCGCTAGCTTGTAATCTTTGAATCTAAATCGCTGTTACAACGCGTTTGCATTTGCAGCGCTAGCTTGTTAACTTGTTAACAGTCTCTCGCGCGCTCCTTTTTCAACGCGTTCTTCAAACAGCTGTGGTAAGTCGGATCAGTCTACAAACACGGTGAGTCATGTCATCCTCTCCCAGCATTGCTACCTGTTCCATTTGCCACATGTTCACCATAGCTCTCTCTGTCAGCGACGAGGGATTTACATGTCATAAATGTAGGGAAATAGTCAGGCTGACAGAGAGAATCTCAGAATTAGAGACACGCATCCAAACTTTAATCGAGGATAGTAAGAATGCAAGGGCTTCAGATACTGTTTTGGATGCGACTAGCTTAGTGAACTCTGTACATTGTTCGGTTCCGGCTGTAGAACCCGCACAGCAGGGCACTTGGGTAACTGTGAGGCGGCATAGCCGCGGAAAACACCACTCTTCCGTTCCAATAAGAACATCAAACAGGTTCTCCCCACTCAGTGACGCACCCACTGAGAATCCTGTTGAAAGTGCCCTAGTTATTGGCGATTCTATTACACGGAACGTGAAAATAGAGACACCAGCCACCATAGTCACATGTTTGCCGGGAGCCAGAGCACCTGACATCAAAGCAAATTTAAAAGTGCTGGCTAATGCTAATCGTAAATACTCTAAGATTATTATTCACGTCGGCACTAATGATGTTCGACTTCGCCAGTCGGAGATCACTAAAATTAACATTAAAGAGGTGTGTGAACTCGCAAGTACAATGTCAGGAGAAGTAATTTGCTCTGGCCCCCTTCCTGTTCGTCGGAGTGATGAGATAGTTAGCAGATTATCATCACTCAATGGCTGGCTGTCTAAGTGGTGTCCGCAAAATAATATAGGTTTCATAGACAATTGGAAAAGTTTTGGGGCAGACCTGACCTGTTGAAAAGAGATGGTATTCATCCCTCCCGGGATGGTGCTGCTCTTCTCTCTAGTAATATGGCACATAGTCTTAGAGCTGAAACATGACAAACTGGGGCCCAAGTCAGGAAGCAGACAGACTGACTAAACCGACCGTCTGCTAGCTGCCTCACGTTACAGAAGTCAGATAATTCAGATAACTCCCAACACATAGAAACTCTTACACCTAGATATTTTCAAATAGAGACTGTGTCTGTACCCCGAATTAGTAAAAACAAAAAACTTCCAAACCCATTTAATGGTAAAAATTTAATTGATGTTCAACAAATAAAAAAATAGAGATAATAATGCTAAACAAATGATAAAACTCGGGTTGTAAAATATTAGATCCCTTTCTTCAAAATCACTTATTGTTAATGATATTATCAAAGATAATAATCTAGATGTGCTGTGTTTGACAGAAACTTGGCTAAAACCGGATGATTACATTACTTTAAATGAGTCTAGTCCTCAAGGTTATGATTATCGACACAATGCCCGTGAGAAAGGCAAAGGGGGTGGTGTTGCTGTAATCTATAGTAATACTTACAGTATTAGTCAGAAGTCTTTCAAATATAATTCCTTCGAAGTGATGGTACTTTACGTAACATTATGTAAGTTGACATTTTATGCTGGCTACTGTATACAGGCCACCAGGACACCATACAGACTTTATCAAAGAATTTGCTGACTTTCTATCGGAGTTAGTACTAGCTGCAGATAAAGTCCTTGTTGTTGGTGATTTTAATATCCATGTAGATAATAAAAAAGACGCATTAGGATTGGCATTTGCAGATATTCTAAACTCTATTGGTGTTAGACAACACGTGTCAGGACCCACTCATTGTCGTAATCATACTTTAGATCTAATATTGTCACATGGAATCGATATTGATGCTGTTGAAATTCTGCAGCAGAGCGATGACATCTCTGATCATTATCTAGTCTTGTGCATACTACATTTAGTCAAGGCGGCTAAACTGCCTCCATGCCATAAATATGGTAGAACCATCACTTCTACCACTAAAGATCGCTTTATAAATAATCTTCCTGATCAGTTTCATCACCTTAGCATACCAGAAAGCTTAGAAGACCTCGATGTTGCAACAGAAACTATTGCCTCTGTCTTTTCCAGCACATTAGACTCAGTTGCTCCTTTGCGCTTAAAAAAGATTAAGGAAATTAATCCAATGCCATGGTACAATGAGCACACTCGGGCCCTAAAGTTAGCAGCCAGGAAAATGGAGCGCAGCTGGAAGAAAACAAAACTAGAAGTATTTTGCATTTCGTGGAGAGAGAGAATGATTGAGTACAGAAAGGCCCTAAAATCTGCTAGATCTGCCTATTTTTCAAAACTTTTAGAAGAAAATAAACACAACCCTAGGTATTTATTTGATACAGTGGCTAAATTAACAAGAAATAAAGCTTCAACTTCTGATGTTTCCAAAGAGCACAGCAGTAATGACTTTATGAACTTCTTTACTTGCAAGATTGATAATATTAGAGAAAAAATTATAACCATGCAACCGTCTACTACAGTATCGCGTCAGATAGTGCATTGTAGTGTCCCTGAGGAAAAATTCAATTCATTTACTGCTTTAGGAGAGGAAGAATTGTCTAAACTTGTTAAATCATCAAAATCAACAACATGTATGTTAGACCCTATACCGACTAAGCTATTGAAAGAAATGCTTCCAGAGGTTATAGATCCTCTTCTTAATATCGTCAATTCATCTTTATCACTAGGACACGTACCAAAAACTTTTAAGCTGGCTATTATTAAACCTCTTATTAAAAAACCACAACTTGATCCTAGAGAATTAGTCAATTACAGGCCAAAATCTCAAAGGCCATACATCTCAAATCTCACTTTTCTGTCAAAAATACTAGAAAAGGTAGTATCATCACAACTATGTTCCTTTTTAGAAAGAAATAGTATCTGTGAGGATTTCCAGTCAGGATTTAGACCGTACCATAGTACTGAGACTGCTCTCATTAGAGTTACTAATGATTTGCTCTTATCATCAGATCGTGGTTGTATCTCTCTATTAGTGTTACTGGATCTTAGTGCTGCATTTGACACTATTGATCACAATATTCTTTTAAATAGACTCGAAAATTATGTTGGCATTAGTGGAATTGCATTGTCATGGTTCAAATCATACTTATCTGACCATCATCAGTTTGTAGTAGTAAACGAAGAGATGTCATATCGATCACAAGTTCAATATGGAGTACCGCAAGGCTCAGTACTAGGACCGTTGCTTTTCACTCTGTACATGCTACCCTTGGGAGATATCATCAGGAAGCATGGCGTTAGTTTTCACTGTTACGCTGATGATACTCAGCTCTATATTTCTTCGCGCCCTGACGAAACTTACCAATTCACAAAATTAACGGAATGCATAGCTGATATAAAAAATTGGATGACCAGTAATTTCCTACTACTAAATTCAGAAAATACAGAGATTCTAATTATTGGACCAAAAACTTCTGCACATAATAACCTAGAATACTGTCTAACACTTGATGGCTGCTCTGTTAAGTCTTCGTCGTCAGTTAGGAACCTGGGTGTGCTCTTTGATACCAATCTTTCATTTGAAGGCCATGTTACTAGCATCTGTAAAACCGCATTCTTCCATCTTAAAAATATATCTAAACTACGACATATGCTCTCAATGAAAAATGCAGAACAGTTAGTTCATGCGTTCATGACCTCAAGGCTAGATTACTGTAACGCTTTACTGGGTGGTTGTTCTGCTCGCCTGATAAATAAACTACAGCTCGTACAAAATGCAGCAGCTAGAGTTCTTACTAGAACTAGGAAGTATGACCATATTAGCCCGGTTCTGTCAACACTGCATTGGCTTCCTGTTAAACATCGTATAGATTTTAAAATCTTGCTAATTACTTACAAAGCACTAAATGGTTTAGCTCCCCAGTACCTGAGCGAGCTCCTAATTCATTATAGTCCTTCACGTCTATTGCGATCTCAGAATTCAGGCCAGCTGATAATACCTAGAATATCAAAATCAACCGCAGGCGGTAGATCCTTCTCCTATTTGGCACCTAAACTCTGGAACAATCTTCCTAGCATTGTTCGGGAAGCAGACACACTCTGTCAGTTTAAATCTAGACTAAAAACGCATTTCTTTAACCTGGCATACACATAACACATTACCAATTTATATTTTCAAATCCGTTAAAGGATTATTAGGCTGCATAAATTAGGGAACACTTCCTATAACACCTGATGTACTCGTTACATCAGAAGAAGAATGGCATCTACGCTAATATTAGTCTTTCTGGTTATCCCGAGGTTCACCGTAGTCAACCGGATCCGGGCCGTATCCAGGTGAGACCAAAGACCTGCGCCTTGACACGACCACAACGCAGCCCTGAAGTATCAGCAGAGATTGAGTCAACTAGATCATCCACTGTGAGGGCCTCATCGACACGACAGCCACGACACAGTTCCTCAACAACCGTTCCTACCGGCGTGATGAATACGATCCTCAATTGGATGGAACTGGAATAAATACTTTGAATGTTGCGATCCTATTGGACTTACGATGGCAACCTGAATCGTAACAAAGCACTGTTGGCCAGAGGAGAACTGGCCCCCCGACTAAGCCTGGTTTCTCCCAAGGTTTTTTTCTCCATTTAAACACCTATTTGCCACTTGTCTGCCACCTGATGTCACCTGATGGAGTTTGGGTTCCTTGCCGCTGTCGCCTTTGGCTTGCTTAGTTGGGGACACTTGACATTTGACTTGACATTTGATATTCAACAGTGCTTTGATCTACCTGCATTGACACTATTCTTTAAGAGCTGCTGTGCAGCCAAATAATGTACCAGTTATCAATGTAAAGCTGCTTTGACACAATCTACATTGTAAAAAGCGCTATATAAATAAAGGTGACTTGACTTGACTTGACCTCCCTGGAAGATCAGTATTTTAGGCTGTAGGTACTCCCCTCACTTGAGTGGGTCGACCTATAGAGGGCCTCGCTCCCTGAGTTTGGTCTGAAAGGTTTAAGAGATTCTTATAAGAGAACTCCCTTGGTAGATCAGCTCCTGGTAGAGCTGGAGGTATGCCTCTCATTAGGGACCCTATGTAGAGTACCCAGCCTCCATCGTGCTTTGAAAAAGAAACGCTGTGTAGATCCAAGATTGAGCAGAGTAACTCCCCTCGCTTGCAAAGTTTGGAAAGCGCTATGCTGAATCCTGCTCCCTAGGATGCCCATCTCTTTGTCCGGTGAGAGTTCATTACTGCCCTTCTGCAGTCCCTCTGATTAGGTTCCTCTCTAGGAAGTTATGTAAGACAGTCTGTTCCATGAACAGACAGGTTGTTGGCTAAACTAGGTCACGAGTAGACCAGGTCAGCCTCCCTGGTGGCTCTAGGGGTTGACACTATGTCCCCCTAAAAGTGACTGGCCAGGGCTCCTTTCGGAGCCGGTTCCCTGAGAACAGAGAACGAGACACTGCGTCTCACTGCCATGCCTCTGGGCTGCCTGCAAACAGTCCCTTTAGACGATAAGTGGATGACATGTTCTCTAGGCGCCCCTTATATACTTCCTGGTCGCACTAGTATGATGCCATAGGATGTTGCCAGTTGCTTCAGAAACCAGTTACAAGGAGGCATTCCCCATTAGTGTCTCAGGACACAGTGTCTCATACTCTGTTCTCAGGGAACCAGGGTTACAGTCGTAACCCGAGACGCTTTCAATAAAAGTTCAGGATAGTGGCAGGGTAGAGTTATGAGGTTTGACAGACAGTTTGAGGTAACTACGAGATGGCGTGAACACAGCATTTGCTTTCCCATTAACGTCATAATTTTGTTCATTCAGATTCCTGAATGTGCACAAAAACAAGAGAGGCGGGATTTATCGCACGAACCAAACATATCCAATCATAATCAATCATATCTAATCAGAGCGTGATGGATGCATTGCCTCCTCTCACGTCCCCCATTCATTCACAATAACCCACCATATTTTGTAATATTTGTGTTGTCTGGATATGCAAAAATCTGGAAATCTGGATATGCAAAAAAATCTGATTTTTGCTTCAGTCACAGTGGTAGGCTATTATTCCCGGGTAAAAGAATTCAAAGAGTAAATGTTTAGCTGGAGTGAGTTATTTTCATACACTATATGAAAATAATGTTATACACTATGCAATTATAAACTATGAACTATGTACTCAACCGTGTAGTGTATGAATTTTATAAGGTTAACAGGTCAACATCTGAGACTGATAGCCCCTCCGCTATGTAAGCGGTTGAGTGCATGAAGTATCCAACATTCCACACTTCATTTTTTCAGTTAATTAAGTACATCATCCTGGGATTTAAAGTGTACTTTTTCTATTTGGAATTTTCAGTGTGAACACAATCATACTATTTATACTACAAAACGTCATAAAATAGTGCATAAATATACTAAAGGCTGCAAAGAATCATAAATATGAAGAGAACACCACTACGGAAAATCTGAAAAACCTCAGTGTCTGAAAAGAAAAGAAAAACGGAAAGAATTTGTTATTCTGTCAGTTAAACTAAGCAAAACATTGTCAGGTACAGGAAAGAATTTGGCTGTTGTCATAGTATTTTTACCATAACGCTGTTTAAAGAGTAGGTACAATTTTCAGTGACTGTCCGTGGGTGGGAATACAAAAATGCAGAAATAAAATGTTTCACAAAAGCCCTGGAACTTTCCCCTAGATGACGCATTTTTATCCCACATCCAATTCTGAGTGGAACTCAGCACAGCCTTTATCCGTAGTAAAACCACAGTGACACAGAATTTGTGACTTATCGATTAAATGTAAAGCATTTTAAAAACATTTTTAAGAGTATGATCAGCATCCTTTTAACTGTTTACATTCTCTCTCTCTCTCTCTCTCTCTCTCTCTCTCTCTCTCTTTTTGTGGTCTTCTGTTGATAAATGAAGATGAAAGATGAATGTTTGATTTATAATATACTCAGTTCAAGCTATTATGAAAAAAAAAACACCCTTTATAATGGAGTGTTATGGCACAGACCGACAGAAAGCTCCAGGATTTGCCGATTATGGTGCTAAATATTGATCTGCTCTTCACATGTGTCAAAACTCCCTCCTCCCTTAATTAGAATTTTCCCTGTGTGCCACAGACAGGTACTGCTGGAATACATTACGGCCATGTGTGGCGGGTAGCGCGGGAACTGCCCGGGATAATTGCGACCTCTTGTCTTCTCCCTTTCCTCCTGAGTTTTGAGATGGCTCCAACCTGTCTATCTGACGTCTTCCAACTCTGTGATAATCAGACTTATTTTCCTCCTTTTATCACAGAATCATCTCCCCCCCCCCCCCCCACCTTCCCTGTCTTACACTCTCTCTCTCTCTCTCTCTCTCTCTCTCTCTCTCTCTCTCTCTCTTTCTCCTTAGTAAAGGGGATAGTATCTTTTTTCACATTCCTTGATCTTTGCTGCTTTTTTCCCTTTTATTGTTTTTCTCTCTTCACCTGCTCCATTAACTCTTTGTTTTTTTCTTAGTTTTCTCCCTTTCTCTTTATCACACTTTGTAGGTCAGGACTCAGCAGGTCAAATCAGGGTTAGCTGCGACACGTGGTGGCTTTGCTTTTAGGTGAGTGTGTGCAAAGTAAGGTGATTCTCTGCATTTGTCATGAGTCACTGACCTGGGCTGTGCATGTCACACCACACAGAGAAAGAATCCGCCACTCAGACAATGTTAAGTATACAGATTATTCCATTATTGATTTTACTTTAGTATCTGATATGTCTAGATATTAGGGGTGGGAATCACCAGAGGCCCCATGTGATACAACTGCAAATGTCCCCAAAGGAAAAAAAATTCTACGCAAATGATTTTATCTAATAAGTTAAAGTTCTCGGTCTGTTCATTTTTCATCTTCATATCCATTTTGTTCATCTCTTCCTTGTTCAATATTTTCCTTCCTCTTATTTTAGACATATATTTCAATAGAAATTACAGTTGTCAAATATATATATATATATATATATATGTATATGTATATATATTTTTGCACATTTCAATTTCTCACACTTAATTCAATGTATTTGTATTCAAAATACATATTGTTTTAAGCAGTTTTACAAATAACAATCTTACACCGTTACAACAAGTCAGTTATGAAATGTTATTATGTGCTGGATCATATTTATATTGCTATTATAGGAAACTAAATAAATATGCCAATAACAGCGTACAATTGGACACTAGGTGGTGCTATGGAGTTATTTTTGTTGTGAAATTGCCTACACAATAACAAAAGATTTCAAGAGTATAACAAGAATCACCGACCGTATAACAGCCGTGTAACATGTGAGCTATCAGTTAATGATGATGCAGGCTGTTTTAAGTAACCTATCCTTCACCCTCTTATTGCATCATGATGTCAGAAACCCGGAAGACTAATTCGCCACTGGTTCCTTCAAGATTCTCCTATGCAGTTTTATTTTTGTTTTTTTTTTTGTTTGTTTGTATGTTTGTTTGTTTGTTTCTACAAAGTAAACTACAAACATTTTTGAAAACATATATTTCTAATAAGTAACTAGATAAGTTTACGTATGTTTACCACAAGCTTTGTTTTACTCATACATTAGCCTACGTGTAGGGGGATGGACCCCATAGAATGAACCAACAGCAAATTAGTTTTCCGGGTTCTGACGTCATCTCTGCACCACTCTATTAGACACATTTTGCTGCTTCTGTTGTCTTTCATGTCAAACGTATTATGGACGAGCGTGCTGGCAGTGTAGATATGGCATTATATAGACAGTTTCTTTGATTCTAATCGTTAGTGAAAGTTTCGTTGCATCACAGCATTCAGCTGGCTTGCATTTGCGTGTTGAATTAACATGTTTAACACATAGGCTAACCTATGATTAACTGCTAGTAATCTTAGTTTTACATTCAAATTACTGAACACATTCAGAACACTTGGCAGAGGTCTAGTGTCCTTGCATAATTCAACCTGAGGGTGGTGCTCTAATGTTTATTGGCAGGCTACATAAGCCACGTTTCCACCAAAATTACCCGGAACAATTTGTCCCAGAAACTTTTTTTCCCCCAGACCTATTGCTAGCTGCATTTCCATAGCGGTCTAAAGTACCGTGAAGATAGTCCAGTGACGGAGGACTGATTTTGTCCTCTGCATATAAGCTTAATAAAGCCTGAAACTCATCGTCAGTCCATCGGTCGTATTTTTTAAACTCCATTGTTGATTCGAATAGCAAACAACTCCTACTGCATGCACTGCAACAGACTTTAAAAAAATGATGGTTGAAATAAAATGCTGCGTGGAGTCAACCAATCAAAATGCTGCGTTAACTCAAACAATCAGTATGTTCAGCGCCCAAGTCCCACCCCCGAAAGTTCCGGAACTTTGAAAAAGTACTACCTAGCGAGCAGGTACTTTCTGAGGAGGATTTTTTTTTTTTTTTTTTTATCCGGAACTTCATTTAGACCCTGGTTCCTGCAATCGAAACACACCGTATGTACATTATTCCATCTCCTCTATTCCCAGTCTGTCTGAAACGCACTGATTTCTAAAAAGCCTCTCCTTTCGAAAAGCTTACAGTGCTCTGATTGGCCAGCTGACTTAGCGTGTTGTGATTGGCCAAACACCTGTGTGTGTCGGAAATGTAATGCCCCTTGCCATAATCTCGAGCTTCCGAGGCTTATAAAGCATTTGTAAACAAACGAGCTGTGTTCAAAATCACCCCCCTATACCCTTATTCACTATTCCCTACATTACTCCACTAATATAGTCCACTTGAGAGAATGAAAGCGAGTGAGCAAATTCGGACACTGAGTGTGTCGGAAGGACTGTCGCTTTTGCATAGTTTGTGCTTGCTGTTTATTAATCATTTGAAAACTGGCAGGTCCAGTAGTATAATGAAAAGATTTATCTTGAAATCTTTCATGGAAACTAGTATGCATAAACCATAATTAAACAATTTAATAATTAATAAAAAAGGAATTTATACCTGTATGATATTACGCTGTACCCACATTAGACCAGCATTTTGTAAAATGGATAGATGGATGATTCAACTGCAGACCCTCACAGTGCATTATGGGTATTCTCTAGCCATTGAGTGTACATCAGTTGTATGCGTTATTGCGGTGCATTAAGGGATTGAATGAGTTCACTCGATAACGTCCACTATGGTTTCGGACCCCACTACAAATGGCTGTTCCTTCAAATAGTGACCTATTTCAGGGTATAGGGAGCGATGTTGGACACAGCCACAGTTAATATCGTTGACGGTTTTAACATATCAGTTCGAGCCCTAGTCAGATTCTGAAAATGTGGATGATCAAGCCTATCTATTGGAACCAACTTTGCAAGCACAACTTGAGCAGAGCTTTTCACAGTAGTAAGTAGTCTTTGTATATCGTTGTACTCTCCCAGGTTTGGGAAGCTGTCCTCTGTAAAATGCGCTGTGCAAAAGCAAACTTTGGGGTTTTACTGCTCATGAACATCTTTATAAATAAATATTAACCTTTGAAAGCAAAAGTGGAATTGCTTTCGCATTCAAACACACAGTGTCTCAGAGACATGATGACAACACTTCAATTAACTAAAACGTTGCCTACGTTTTTTGCATATGCCTATGGACGGGCATTTCTGCCCATATGGCTCTCAATTAGGGCGCTGCATTTCTATTTTTCACCACAGATTTACATTGGAAAAAATGTGGGGTGCTGTTGTGTTTGAGAGCTAACACCCTCTGCCCTTCTTAGTAAGTTCATGACACCAACCTGTCTGTTAAAGTTGTGCGCTAAATTTCTAAAATAGCCATCTCACTTTACAACTTAATTCTTTCATGCATAGAGATCACTACATTGGACAGTTATTCAAAAAGCATTTTCTTGCATATGCATGGGTTTTGATGGCATAGTTGCACATAAACCTCTACAGTGGACCCTAGTGCATCATCCTATACATTGCCACCAAGTGGCAAGCCGTTGCATGTCAGATTTTTTTCCTTCAAACCAAGATGGCCGATGGCCAGGCAGAAATGCCAAGTTGCTCCGGAATATCCATCCATTCCTTCTATCCTTGGAGACTCTTGCAGGTAAAATAATAATAATAATAATAATAATAAAAATAATACAACAAAAAAAAAAAAATAATACAACAAAAAAATGTTGTAGCATCAAGCAATATCTAATGAGTCATATCACAGTTACATTTTTCCAAGTATTGTTTTTAGATTGGGAGGAAATTCTGATTACTGTGACTGTTTTTTAAAATACTTTACATCTGCAGTTACTTTTTTCGACTGTAGATAAATGCATTTGTGTTATTAAAATGTAATTTGCATTAACATCAAAAAGTAATGTGATTACATACATAATGTACGTTACAAGTAATTACAAGTAATGTACATTACTTGTAATGCATTACTTGTTACATCAAAAAAGTAATCTGATTACGTAATGCACATTACTTGTAATGCATTACTCGTAACATTGAAGAAGTAATCTGATTACGTAATGCATGTTTTTTGTAAAGCGTTACTTTACTCCTTACATCAAAAAGTTATCAGATTACATTTTGCATGTTACTTGTGATGCGTTACCCCCAACACTGCTCATTTCAGATGAGAGTGAAAACACCTGATCGCTAAGTTTTCTCAGAAGAGAGCTATGGTAGAAATGTGTCCATCTTGAACATAATCAGAATTATAAGCTAATAAGGGTAAATCAACATAATCCAGTAGACTGGAGGGAGTGTTTTTTTGAGTTTCCACATCATCTCTGATGGAATCATGTCCTCATGTTCTGATATCAAAGACACGCGAAGTTTAACTTCATTTTCAATATTTTGCGTTTATATTTTTTGGATTTATTTTATAGTTTTCACATGACTTTATATAATTTTATTCAATGGTTTGTTAAATACACACAATATTGCTGTGTTATTACTGTATTATGTTTAATGCAGTATCTATTCAGTTAAAACCATAAACGCTATACTGTCCACTCAAGTGGACGTCTGAAAATTTTTGAAAAATGTGTAAAAAAAATAATTTCAAATTTTGTTTTTCATGCCCTAAGAGCAATAAAAACACATAGGAAAAAATCCTGACTGAGGTTATTATAATTCATGCATGAAAGGGTTAAAATAGCCTTATTTGTTGAATAACGATGAACACATTTACAAGTTTACCATTTAGGACTGATTCAGTTTATATAGAGTTCTCTGTTTTCGAGTGAATGAATATTTTGGTAAGGCACTGATCCACCTGCCCATACAGACAAGCTGCAGCTGGAGTTAATAAGCCTATACTTAATATTGATTTTGTCAACTGTTAATAGTACACTAGCATACAGATTACCTAAAAAAACCCAGTCACAAATTTCCAGTTTTCATTTTATAGTATCTTGACTTTTCAACACACATGACTTTTCAACATAAAATCAACATTGTTGGTTATGTTCTACACAGTATCAGTAAGATCTGTAGTCTCTGAAATCATATGCAACAAAACAACCCAAGTGTTAGAGCTGTACACAGCAGTAGCACACTTTCTCTTATAAGAAAGCATGAGTGCAGGTTGCAGGTTGGAGTCTGGAATATGTGATCAGCCGCAACATTAAAACCATCTGCCTAATGTCGTGTAGGTCCCCCTTGTGCTGCCAAAACTGATGCGTCGAGGCATGGACTCCACAAGACCTCTGAATGAGTCTTATGGTATCTGGCACCAAGACATTAGCAGCAGATCCTTTATGGATTAGCAGCAGGCCTCTATGGATCGGATTTGTTGGTCCAGCACATCCCATAGTTGCTCAGTCGGATTGAGATCTGGGAAATTTGAAGGACAAGGCAACAACTTGATATCTTTGTCACGTTCCTCAAACCAACAATCTTAATTTAGGTGTTCTTTACGTATCAAAGTAAAATCCACATGAATGCCAGGACCCAAGGTCACTGGTCTCTCTACGGTTTCTATCATGGACACCAAGTTTTTCTGCAATTTGAGCTACAGTAGCTCTTCTGTGTGATCAGACCAGACGGGCTAACCTTTGACCCTTCTCAAAGTCAGTCTGTTTTCGTTTACCCATTTTTCTTTCTTCCAGCACATGAAATTCAAGAACTGACTGTTCACTTGCTGCCTAATATATCCCACCCCTTGACAGGTGCCATTGTTACAATATAATCAATGTTATTCACTTAAACTGTCAGTGGTTTTAATGCTGATCAGTGTATATTCTGTTGTTACGTTGTACTTGTATTTAAAGTACCCGTGTGTAATACATGTAAATTCTCTTTTCATATACAGAGGGCTTGCTGGGCTCTCATGGCACCTCTCTGTTTGTAAGTTCTTTTAGATTTCATGTGTGCTGTGGATGGACAGGCTTCAGGGTCTGTGCTGCTCATTATAATTGGTTTTCTGCTTGAACTTTCAAAATCAGCCGTGTCAAAGCAGAGGAGTATTTCTCCTGTGCTTCAGTCTGCAATGTCTGACCATGCCTTTTCACAAAGATGTTGCGCTACTGAATGCTGACTACTCCCTGTCAGGAAGAAAAATTATTAAAGAAAAATTAGGAAGAAGCACTTTATTTATTTGTTTATTTACTTACTGTTCTAACAGTCTATCAGATTTCAATTGTATTGTGCCATCTTAAGTCAAATCATGTCAAGTATATAATGCTTTATACATTACAGATTGTTTCAAAGCAGCTTTGTGGTAATAAACAGGAAAGTAATGATCAATGATGCAAACAGAATTCAATTGTGCTGTAAAGCAGCTCTTAATAAAGACAATAGTGTAATTGTTCAGCTAGTCAGTTCAAGTTTGATTAAGTTCAGTTCAATAACTGTGTAAAGTTCATAAATTATGCAATGAGTTCAATTCAGCTATAAAACAGCTCTGGAGAAAACATGTCATCATCCAGCTCAATTCAGTTCTCATCAAATACTGTCAGTGTATTCAAGTCAATAATATTGCTAAATTTAAAGTTTCCCCAACTAGGTAAGCCAAAGGCAAGGAACCCAACTCCATCAGGTGACAGAAACGACAAAAAAAAAAAAAAAAAAAAAAAAAAAATCCTTGGGAGAAAGTTGGGGGACCAGTCCTCCTCTGGCCAGATATGGAACATGGTGTGATTCCAGGCTGCATCGCAAGTCAGATTGTGGATTGATATCATTCAGAATATTTCATACATTTCCTTCTCCTTGAAGATTGCGATACATCACACTGGTTAAATTAAAACGTTATGTGTGTATCTGGACACAATTACGTCTTCAGAAATGTAACAGTGTTGATAATTACAAGGTTGCCAGTTTCACTGTTTTGTACTAAAGGCTTTATACTCATGTATGTAAAATTGTTAGAAAGAGAATTTAATTGTAATGTTTCTAGGAATAAAAGAGAGAGTTGAGGTGTGGATCTAAATGCAGCTCTTTTATTAAACAAAGAAGATAATCCAAGAAAAAGAAAGTGCAAATCAATGGGAATGCAACAGAACAACTTAGCAAATATATTTAGCCAAGATAAGACAATAACCAAAAAGGACTAAACTAAAACGTGTGTGGATACATGCACACTTGCGCTATTGCGCTCGCGCTCTCTCTCTCTCTCTCTCTCTCTCTCTCTCTCTCTCTCTCTCTCTCACACACACACACACAGGTTTGTTTTGCTATTAAAGTGAGGACATTCCATTGGCATAATGGTTTTTATGCTGTACAAACTGTACATTCTATCCCCCTACACTACCCCTACCCCTAAACCTACCCATCACAGAAAACATTCTGCATTTTTACATTTTCAATAAAACATTATGTCTTTAAAGCTATTTTAAATATGAGGACTCATGAAATGTCCTCATATTTCATGTTTATGTCGTAATACCGGTGTAATACCCATGTCATTATACAAATTTGTGTCCTCATAAATCACAAAAACGTGCACGCGCACACACACACACACGTTCATGTACACAAACCAACTATTTTGAGTATTACAGGCTTTCTTTTTCACAGAGATGAACTTTATCCTCAGATCAATGAGGCTCAGATCAATGAGGCCTACGATCAATCAGTTTCAAAAAGAAAGACAAAACCTGCCCTAATTGAAAGAAAACAAGTTGACAAAAAATATTGAATGCAATATTTAGTGATAATATTGCATAGTGAGAGATTTACAAGCAATTTTTGACCGGGAACACCAAAGGTGTTACAGGGTTTTCAATACAGCTTAAGTGTAAAATGCACTTGTTTTAGTCTTATTCTGTGAAAAAATGTTTTCTTAATTAAGTTTATTGAACAAGCTTTTTTTTTGTGTGTGTGTGTGTGTGTGTGTGTGTGTGTGTGTGTACAAAATCTTTGTAACAATGTTAACATCATCACTTTAAATTGTCTCTGTGAACATATGTCATCTAATCTAATTTATGTGTGTGTGTGTGTGTGTGTGTGTGTGTGTGTGTTAATGTGTAAGGGTGAGGAAATAAAAAAAAATATTATTACTGCTGTGTTTAGACAAATGAATTGACACAAAGTGTTTTCATCATCTATTCATTCGAAAAGTCATACTCTGTCATTTACAATCTTTACCTAACAATACTCTACTCGACAACATAAAATCAAAAATGCATTCACTATTTTATTATATTATTTTCAGAATCAAATGGAATATTTACAAATGCCAAATGTCAGAAATGAGGCGTGCACGGTTTTAAATCTTTATTCCTTCAGGACAAAAGCCTGTGCAATTTACCAAGCACGAACACATTACTCGTGCATGGGTATGTCTCATAGAGAGAGTGAGAGGCAGACGGAGCGAGATTGAGAGTGGTTTATAGATGGTGTTGCAGGTTCAGGGTAAGTACATGCTGACGGGGGGAATGTTGCCCATCACTTTGACATTTTTCATCATGACATCAGATGGCTGATGACCAACATGCACTCTAACTTAAAAACATTTAGTCATCAAAATATGCCTATAATTTGTGTCTGTGTTGTCTTCAGAGCTTGTGTTTGGTCATCAACTTTGAAAAGCTCAGTTATTTAACATAATTATTCTGATTAGTCATACAAATTAAATCAATTTTTTTTATACACACACACACAAAAATCACAATTCACCCGGTCATCTGCCACACTGGGACATTTGTGTTGTACCATTTACCAAAGTTAATCTCTTTCTATTTTCCTGTAAGACATGAATGAATGTTTTTTTTTTCTACTCCACTGACCAGTAAGGGAAGGTTCATTAAAAGCAACTGAATCGGAAACATGCCTGCCCTGGGAAACATTAACTGCTTCCGCACGTTGCTGAGATGGAAATTATCACCTTAGTTTATCAATCAGATCAGAAGACATAATGACCCCGTTCAATACTTCAATAAAAGCTGCATGGGCTGTGGATCTGTTTAACATGCAAACCCATATCCACAGCAGACACAGTCTGCATTAAATACAGTGGACCAGCTTTTTCTTCAGGGGGACCAGTACAAGTACTCAGCTCATAATTATATATATATATATATATATATATATAGTCAAACCAAAATTTCTTCAGACACCTTGAACATTTCATTCATTAATACAGTTTATTCACTATAGCTTAAAAAAAAAAAAAAAAAAAAAAAAAAATGGTAATACAATATGACAAGTTCTCAGAGTTAAACTGTGTCAGAAAAAAATAATCTTAATTATGTTAGATAACACTTAAGCAAAACATGGTCAGGTCAAAGTGTCTGAATAATTTTTGGTTCCAAATTTTTATCAGTTTTACTGGTAGTCCACTGTATGAAGAAATTTTGGGTATAATATGTCACAGTTTACTTTATTTTGCTATCCTCACTTACATAAATGAACTATAGTGTCCTGCACTCACTAGTAAAAATATATCAAAAATATCAAAAATGTCTGAATAATTTTTGGTTTGACTGTATGTATATAAATATATATATATATACAGTATATATATAATAACTTTATTTTTATATAGCGCCTTTAAAGTAGCTTCTCAAGGCGCTTTACATAAAACAAGCAAATAAGAATACAACACACACAAAGCAAAACAAGTTATATACATATACATATATATACATACAAAAAATAAAAATCAAGACAGTCAAGGAAAAGCTACCCTAAAAAAAAATGAGATTTTAAATAAGATTTAAAAATACTTAAATTCTGTGCATCTCTGATGTGAGGAGGGAGTGCATTCCAAAGCCTAGGAGCGTAGGATGAGAAAGCCCTATCCCCTACAGAATGCAACCGTGTCTGTGGGACTGCCAATAGACCTGCTTGTGAGGAGCGTAAATGACGCTTAGGTGTGTATAAGATTAAAAGTGCAGACAGATACTGGGGGGCCAGACCATGCAGTGCCTTATATGTAAGCATAAGGACTTTAAAATCAACTCGAAATATATATATATATATATATTTCATGTTTTTCACAAGCTTTAGTGGCACCAAGTCCTGATTGTTTTTTATCAACTTGTTTTTACCACTTTTCATGCCTGGTAATTTCAGTGACATAGAACTGTCATCAGCATCCAATGTGCATCAGGCTACAGAAAGCTGAAAAGGTCAGAATCCAGATATCTACTGAACCTGGAATCTCTCCTGGAGATAGATAAGTACAACAACGATAACAAATTTATTAACTATAACACATTTAAATTTGGACATTGTGCAGAACAAAATGAAACAAACAAAACTTATATTAAATAATCTGTTTGTCAACAGTGTTTTTCAAACAAGTGTTTTTTTGTTGTTGTTGTTTGTTTTGTTTTGTTTTGTTTTTTAAGTTAATTCATTTGAAGGGTTCATGAATTGCATGTTTTAAGAATTTTATAGTGTTTCCTGGGGTGCACTTATTATAAAAACTGTCATAATTTGTTTCCTTTAAGACTTCAGTGTAAATTCCCACTGCTATGATTAGGTAACGTGTAGGCACAGTCATTGTTTCTAATGGGAGTTTTGGGGAGAGTGCAGAAGACAGAGACACTGAGATCACCCTGATCTGAAGTGATTGACAGCTCCAGTGATAATAATTGAAGCATTCTTTGCACTGCTTTCTGTATATAATTTAGTCACAATTTAAATAACAGCTGATTTTACTAAGAGGAACAGTGTACCGTTTAGTTTAGTTTAGCCATTGACCGTTTAGTCAATGGCTTGATTAACTGATGCATGAACAGCAATAAAGAACGTCTGACTATACATGAGTTCTTACATATCAAAATTACTGATCACAGATTAGGCATTAGAAGTAAATGCCTCTGTTTTATAAATAACCTCTAACAGAGAACACACAATTAGTATACACATTCATGAGTCTTATGGTATTTTAGTACACTGCAGAAAAAAATCATATTACTTTAAAATTAGGTGTCTTTAACTACTAAAATACTAAATACTAAAATTTAAATCAGTCATTTAATAAAACTTGTGTACATACAAGTTTTTACATTGTACATTGTAACAGTATTTAAAAAATACCTGCATGTAATTACATCTACAATTAATTTCTGTAATTACTGTATTATTACATTATTGTAATTATGCACCTACCCCAATCCCTTAACCCACCCTTAAACCTAAACATACTGTGAAACCTGTCCCTAACCTTCACATACCAAAGCACATACCAAACAACTAACATTTGTACCAAACAATATACATATCCTTAAAACAAGATACATTTACTTGAGAAGCAAAATCGCATATCATATTAAGATGTTTTGAAGTTTTTAGAAGATATATCTTGAATTAAGTTTATTTTCTTCCAATATTGACAATTTGTTTTACTTGCTTTAAACATGTCTTCTAAAGTGCATTACCTTTATCTATGCATTACCTAAATATTATTATTATTATTATTATTATTATTATTATTATTATTATTATTATTATTTTCTTCTTGATATTTTGTTGATTTTTTACTTCCTTTTCATTTCCCCCTCATCTAGATTTGCATTACTCACATACACAGGGCAGTGTTGCTGACCACACTTGAAATAATAATTCAACAATGTTCATCAGGAATCAATGCACAACAGTGGGTCAGCCCATAACTTATGTCTGAGCTAAATATTTATGAGTGGTGTGTCTTCCACAGCTGCAGTCAGTCACTTTTAAGTGGATCCTTAAATAATTAGTGTCTTTTACTGTCCTGATGTGTGTGATAACGTCTGTTAGAACTCAGAGGGACAGCGCTTTGATTTCCACATGCAGTGACATCAGTCATTGTGTGACATCTGGTCATTCCCCTTACATGACTGAAGGATTGGTGTCTGATTACTAATATAAATGATGTAAAGAGATCTCTCTCTCTCTCTCTCTCTCTCTGTATGTGTGTGTGTGTGTGTGTGTGTGTGTGTGTGTGTGTGTGTTGTCTTTCACACAAAGAGACATGCTTAATGTGTCCAATTAATAATTGTTGTTTGCAGTGAAGGGAAACAGTCTTTTGAACATGTGTGATCATGCTTAAAAAGGTACTCTAATTAAACAAGCAGAAATATTTCAATTCATTGAACTAGTAGAATACCTTCACTCTTACATGTCACTCTTACATCATATTTAAAACGTGTGTGTGCGTGTGTGTGTGTGTGTAGGTGTGTGTGTGTGTGTGTGTGTGTGTGTGTGTGTGTGTGTGTGTGTGTGTGTGTGTGTGTGTGTGTGTGTGTGCGCGTGTGTGTGACCTCTAGCTGTACAGAGTATGGATTATGTGAAGCCTACTCTCTGACCCACTTTACTGATACACACTCTAATATCATGATAAACTGTTCTTCACCGACTACAAGAACCAGGATGTATACGATGCACCTTCATCACAATCATCAATCACTTTTTCTCTTTTCTTTTTTTTTTTTCTTACATGCAGTTACACTCAAACAAAATCTACTAAATCTACTATTCTTCTAATACTGGGAAGAATACAGAAAATTTTTATTGTTCTAAACCTCACTATGAAAAGAAATTCCTATTTGTAATTTAACATTTAAATGTCATTGTTCTGTTTAATTTTTTTTTCCATTTTGACAAATGCTGTGAATGCTGTGTATGAGTCTGCATAAACGCAAGCAAACACACTAGGCATCTGTTAATATCATCATATATAAAAATATATGTACAAGTTACCAGAATCCATACCAATACAGCGGAGACTGGGGCAAATTGACTATTTTTCACTGCTTGGTTGAAAGCTTATATTAACACACTCCTAAAGATGAAAAAAAAACAAGAAACCCTTTTGAACATTTCCACCGTTATTTCCCAGGTACAATTATACAGTATGGTTCAATTACAACACATTTGACCCTTTGCGACAGCATGCCCCAATATCAAAGCATGTTGTCACGTATCATGGAGTAACTTGTTGCAATGGTAATCTGACATTAAACAGCCTGTTTTAACTTTTCAGTACAATTCAAACTGCAAAACAATAAACACACACCAATTCATAAAATAGCAAACAAGGTAAACATACTTGACCAATAAAACTTTCAATTGCATTGAATCAATTGTACAAAATTCATGTAACTTGCTTTGACCTGAAATTTTTGGAAAATTCCAGAGAATACAACCTTTCTAATAAATTCTAGCTTCATTATATAATTGACTTGTCTTAATGTGTGCTTTTGAATTGTGCTCTAATTGTGTTCTGTTGTGACCAATCAGCAGTTAGATAAAAGATGACACTGAAATTTCAGTTTGTAGTACAGAAATCACAAAGAAGAAGAAGAAGAAGAAGAAGTTTAATTAGATGCTTGAAACTTTAAACCTTCTTGCAGATCTTGTGACAACTAGCCCCGGTCTCCTCTATATGTAAGAGACTCTTTTGTCTCCATGTCCTCATGTAAAACAATAAAAAAGAAATGTCATAAACTGCAACCTCTCTGCTCTGAGACATACATCTGTCTCACTCTCTCAGACTCTGAGCACTCAAAAAAATGAACTTTCACTGTTATCAAACCATCCTTGTTCACGTTACTTAAAAAACTCATGTAACTACATGAACTTAATTTAACTGAGTTGTTTCTACTAAAAATGAGTATTGTCAGCTTTACTTAAGTGTTTGTTCAGTCAACTTAACATTGCTGAGTGAAATGCACAAATTAATGTTGACATAACTTACTGGGCAGTTCCCAGCATGCTTTGCAAGGGACTGCATATATATTAAAATAATAAATATGTTCACCTTACGTATTAAGTAAACTGCACATATAAATATTATGTAACAGTGACAAATTCGAATGATTTGTATGTACTCAAAGGAATTTTGTCAGCTCTACTTGAATTTCTTTTGTTCATACAACTAAATTGTTATTTGTACAAATTACTCAATATAGTTGCGTGGAACCACTTGACACTGCTTTTTTAAGTAAATCCAACAATTCATTTTTTGAGTAAGGGATATCCTCACACATCGTTTAATATTTAAACATTTGCATGTATTTCCAAATAAAGCATTCCTCATCAGACAGTGCTGTTTTATCTCAGTCAGATCGTTGGACAGAAATATTTAGTCTTTTACTGTGCCAGTCACAAATAAATGTTGAAATGAAATGTGAAGATGTCTGTAGGATTTTTTGTCAGTAGATTTGCATTCACACATGTGAGCTGGAGGGACTGCATTAAAGGCCATGCAGTAAGCATCTGTCTGTAAACCCAGCAGAGCGCTCTACCAACACACGACATCTGCTTTAGCTCTGCACAGATTTGCACTGTGTTTGCAAGCCCACATGTCACAGAGGATGCCATTGCCTGGTATATGGAAACCGATATTTAAAGTAGGTTTTTCCCAAAGACTGCAAAGCAAATGTAAAACAGAATTGATCAAAGCAATGATAAAAGTTGCTGGGTTCCTGGTGGGAAGAGAGTTGCTTTTCATTCAGTTCAGTTCAATGCTGCAGCTACATCTGACCTTGTTACTCTGAGGTTTCCATGAGTTACTGAAATCATCTATGAAGCAGGTAGAATGCGTCCCGCACTGCTTAATGACTGTGTTTTAGGGCGTCTATCCCATCAGCCCCTCAGTACAGAGACTGGACAGATCTGTCCGAGTGGAGCACTGCTTTATAATTTAGTTCCTCTTAGGTTTCCTGCTCTAGCACTTAAGACAAAGTGCCTGCGGCCTCTGAGCTCTCCATGTGCAGACGGAGCGTGTTATTTCCATCCTTCCTTCTGCGTTTGCATTATCTGCAGTGCTAAGCAGAACCCAGAGAGCAGATTGACAGACCAAAAGCATATAGGAGACCGCCGCCATATTCGTCCCCACTGTCAGCACAGATAAAGGAGCAGTGAAATGCTTTGTGATTCGTCTCTATTTAAACACGCAGAATTGGAGTGTGAGTGCAACAACGTGCACTAGAGCTGACTGAAAATACCTCGACATGTGTAAGGTGAGCGTGTCTCTCTGTCACACGCCGCTCACGACATTGCTTCCATGCTTTTTTCTTTGTGCAGAGATTAGGCCGTTGCCAACCTAAATGATTACTTCAGTCAACACGGTACAAGCTTGTGACACTGCAGAGCGTCCCTCTAACTGATCTGCTAAATGTCAGCAAACTGCTTTTGAGTGTAATCTTAATTTGACTTGGAATTAGTCTTTTTGCTGTGAAGATCTAATTATTCAGACAATTCTTTGCCTTGTGAGAACTTTGGGAAAAGATCAGCCATGCCATGGCTGATGAGAGAAAGAGAATGAGGGAGAAAGAAAAGCAGAGAGAGAGAGAGATTATGCGATTGTGAGCTTTCCCAGACGTTGCCCAGAGGCACCTTCATGTCCTTTCTGAGCTACACGGACATGAATGGTGAATGACAGAATTCCGTAAAGAACTCTTCACTCTTCAGTAATGCACAATGAAAGTGTGCATGAATGTGTGCATATATATATATATATATATATATATATATATATATATATATATATATATATATATAATTTTATGGCTAATTTCTCTTACTTGAGACAGTTATGACAAACATGCTATATCAGGTCTGTTTTAGCTCTGTTTTCAGGTTAGATGTGAAATTTTTCCACAAAATCTATTATCTCCCATCTAAAGCCATAGAAGAAAGTCCCACTGGACAAAGTAAAATGCAGATGTTCACAAGCTCATGGTAACATGTGCTAGGTTTATATTTTACACTGATTTATGGTCTAAATATGATCATGCTTTCCCGGGTTTCAGTAATGTTTTTCGAGTCCCTGTATCAAATTTATGTGTACAGTACATTACACTGCACCTGCTTGCAAC
This sequence comes from Mylopharyngodon piceus, assembly GCA_039654765.1. Classification (NCBI taxonomy): domain Eukaryota; kingdom Metazoa; phylum Chordata; class Actinopteri; order Cypriniformes; family Xenocyprididae; genus Mylopharyngodon; species Mylopharyngodon piceus. Next base: position 54,638 of record JBCHWC010000049.1, read on the forward strand.
AAATTAAGTGTAAGTCTCCAAGATAAGCACATTTTAGTTCATACAGATATATATATATATATATATATCACAAAATCTCATTTGTAATTATGTGGTGTTTCCATTCTGAAGTACATGTTGCTAAATATCCTGCAGGAGTTTGAAATGGCAAAATTCATACTCTTTGTGAGCTTGGTGTTAACGTCGGTGTTCAGATGATCAAGCCGGCAGATTATAGAACCTTAAAATTATTTATGCGTGTTTATTTTCGGTTTAAGACACAAGTCCGCACACACGCGCACACATGTAATACAATTATACGCACGCTTGCATTCTCCAAATCTGCACTGCTTTAAATAATTTAGAGAATGATACCTCTCTAAATAAAGCTCATTATGCTCTGGTGAGGTATACAGCCCGTACGACCCTGTAATGGTGCAGAAGAGCACCTAACAAGAGTTAAACAAAAAGAAGAAATTCATCATTCCGAAGTATAATATAAAGAGTAAAATGAATATTCTTTCGTTATTATTTTATTTAATTTTAATGTTTCTTGGAACAATCTAAAACATTAAAACCAAACATGGAGCACTCTCCCGTGATTGATAAATAACTGAAAACAAAAATAAAATTTATTACGCATTCATGTTCATAACATGTTTGGCTACGTTATTTTAAGATAGGCCTATTGATTTTTTTTATTTTATTTTATTTTTTTTTAAAATGTGCGTTAGCTTACTTATTTTTAAGTATGCTATATGATGCCTAAATTTAATCATCCGTATCCTGAATTAAAGTTTAAAAATATAAATCGGAGTAAAAAATAAGAGAAATGTGCTGAAAATTTACTAAATGCAAACAGCATAAAGCTGTGCTATAAATCGCTCTAATTATTACTCAGTAAAAATTGTCGCAATTCCTTTTTCCCTTTTTTTTTTTTTTTTTTTTTTAAAAAAAAATAGATAATTTAGCTGCTATATTTTTTACATTACTTTTTCATCCATCGGCCTCATTTTATAACTTACTGTAACGAATTTAATAGTTTTCAGACACCTGTAGTGTATCTCACGTTCAACAACAAAAACAACTAAACAACAACTATATCTGTTTGCGAAAACAATTTTATGCATTTGAATGACGAATATTCTTATGTAATATCTTTCTGTTCAGATCTTTTTAGAGCGCAAAACTCTTTAAAATAAATGGAAATAAATTTCCACAGAGTGCGTAATGTTTTCTTTTTTTATTGTGGGACAAACTTTTAAAACGCATCCTTGTTTACTGGGAAGTGAATTCGTTGAAGTTTTATTATTTTTGTCGTTATTATTATTTATTTTTACTTTGTCTATTCTTATTCTAATGAGAAAAAACAACCTGATGAAATGGATGTATCAGAAATGCGTATTTTTTCCAGAGAAATTATTATTTGCCATCTACGGTTTAAATGTTATATTCAGTCGATATATATTTATGCTTACTTTTTATGAAAATAAAAAAGAAAGCGTAACCTATCACGTGAAGAAAAATAATAATATAATAATAATAATAATAATAATAATAATAATAATAATAACTTTCTTTGTTTTTTTTTTGTTTTTGCCTTGAGCAATGTAGATTTTTCCTTGAGCAATTTCTGATCACAAATTTCCGTGGAAAAGTCCTTATTTTCAGAACAATGAATTCCCTCTTCGGTTTGAAATTTGATTAAGAGACACGGCTCCTCCATGGAAATTATTTAAAAGTTTTATTTGTAAACATTAAATATTCTTTTCTCGTGGAGTTTGATTCGGATTCGGAACCGAACCGAACCGAACGCGTTGCAGTATATTTAGTTAAACCATAGAAAAAAGGCAGTGATGATTTTCACACACCTACAGGAATAGAAGATGGCAAATTAAATCACATATGAGACATTAAACAAAGACGACGGTGATGCGTCTGAAATCATTTCAACTGCACCATGCTTTAACGGCAAACTCAAAATAAATATATAAACGTTTATATTAAACAGCAACAATACATACAACACATACAAACAAGGAATGTCTGACAATTTTACAAACACTATGGGTCCCTTTTTACCTGTACAGATGATACTGGTATCTTTATCCACATGTGCCATATTTAAAAGTTGCCCCAATACTACGAATCTTTATAAAATCTAACAGACTACATAGTGTCCGGAATATAGAGTGTGTAATAGAGACAAGAGTCCTCTACAACATGCGTCTCCTTTCCACCTGACAGAGATACACAGGCACAAGTTATAAAAGAAAAAGAAAAAAAACTGTCTCTGTACAAGCTTTATACACATCATATAAATCACATAAATCTATTGAATAGGTATATAGAAATGGCGTATATGATACACTCTGTGATTTTTCCATGAATACAGACGTTTGCAGTTAACAATGATTAGTAGTGGCGTGATATTTTTCATTGTTCAAAATCAGGCAAACTATTGGATAATCTGTCTTTTATTATAATTTCTCATATTATTATTACTTTTTTCTTCCTTTTTTTTTTTTTTTACATTTTTGTCTGTTCTGAGATACTCGGAGGCAGTTTGGTGGTGGGATAAAGAGGAAAAAAATCACTTGCCGGTGGCAAAATGAATTAATATTATTTTTATTTTATTTTTTTCGCGTGGTGTTTTCCAGGCTTTAAATTGTGGGATCCTTTTTCAGTTGGCGATGGTTGGTAGTTTAAAAAAGTCAGACTTTCAGTTTTTAAGGGAGTCTGTGGAAGTTCTCTGAGGTTGTTTGAAATAGTTTGTCTCCCTCTCTCTCTGTTTAAAAGGGCAGAGTGTCAAGAAACAGTTTGTCGATTATTGCTGGCGGTGGGACCAGATCTTCTAGTTTTAGGTAGAAGATGCGCTGCAGACCCTGTGTGCACAGTGTGCGCAGTTCAGGCAGTTTCCCCAACAGTTTGGACAAATAGTTTGGACGATTCAAGCCGCCTCCATTGAAGGTGACTTGATCTTTCAGACAGTTTACTATCTTGTTTTGAAGGTCCTCAACTCTCTTGGGCTCTTTCAGTCCGTGCCTCTCTGCAAAATAATAAGAATTATTATTATTGTATTAGATCATAAAATAAAAATAGTAACGATTTTCTGAACAATAGGCTGTAATAAAAACCGATCTTACCTGTGACCATAGCTAGGGCGGCGATGCATGAGAAAGCAGATATGTCTAAATTCATGTTCTGAAGATTAGACGAGAACTCCACTATAGAGTCAATCCACTCGCCAAATCCACGCACGCACTGCAGTCTGTGCAACACCACCCCGTTACAGAAGATGAGTTTGCCTTCCATCGGGTTGGACCTGAAATTAATGACAAAGCGCCCATTAATTACCGTGCGCATTAAACGGGGATTTAAGCGGCTCCTAATTATTGCAGAGCCAATAAAAAGTGAAGCAGCAAAGCCACTTCTCCAGAAGCCTCGGTACCTGTACGCCAGGCGCAGCACGAAAAGCTCCAGGAAGGCGGACTCGAACAGCAAGTCCTGATCCGGTTTAGGCAGGTCGGTGAACCCGGGAATCTTTTCTGCCCATCCGCGGATGATCTCCATGGATCCCGTGAGGAGGTCGTAGAACTGCTGGATGTGCTGTGTGTCATCTCCGCTCAGTTGGTAGTCCGGGTTGGCTTGGAACTGGAATTTAATTTAAACATGACTTAATGAGCTCCCTTAAAATATATAACCCGTGAAATTGCAAAGCCCATTTCTTAAAGGGGGAGAGTTTTCCCCCTCTTTAATTTAACTTGTGTCTGTATTTCACTGGCTTCTTTCTTGCAAAAGCAATTTAGAGAGTAAAATATGCCACCTTTAAAGTGTTGAAAGTTTATAATGAAACACTGTATGATATTAAATTCCTAATATTGGTTCTGTCAGATTCGCGCAGGGAGCGCATCAAGAGTCATATGCGCATTTTGACTGTCTTCTCTTAAAGTCTAAAATGATGGGTAAAATTAAAGATAAATGCAGTATAACGCACTCTGGTGTAGTCGAGGCTGCTCATAGAGGGGTTGGAGTCCACATGAGCCCTGACCAGAGCGCTGATCAGACTGACGGGCGGAGAGGGGGGCGAAGACTCCTGCGGACTTTTGGGTTTGGAGGGTAAACGGCCTCGCCGACCCTTTAAGCTGGCGGTCCGGACAACTGTCAAAACAACACAAGACTGTTACTCTCAAGGAGCTGTTATGCTCGTTGTAACATGTATTTACAATTAAATCAGGGATGACTATAATTGCAGTTGCCACTACTCTTGTTTCCAAGTGAGAGAACGATTCTAATGAACTGCGATTAAGACGCATGGATCCCCTCCGCGCGTTTCAGAAGTGTAGACAAATATTGTAGCGATTTACCTTCTTTTACCATCCCGACCACCAGGCACTTCTGAAATCGGCAATACTGACATCTGTTTCTCCGGCGTTTATCCACAGGACAGTTTTTATTGGCTAAACACACATATTTGGCGTTCTTCTGTACTGTACGCTAAAAAAAAGTAGACAATAAGATTTCGTTTAAATTAGACGACATTCAGAGAAACTTTTGATAATTTAGGAAACAAACATTGAGAGTATTTTGGGTGTAAATGATCTTTGATCAGATATGAGAGGAGCAAAATAAAATATATAAAGCAAAAAAACGCCAATATGCTTCAGTTCCTCAAACGTCTGATCATGTCTCATTTTACTCATATAATTAAAGGAAACCGATATGAGCGGCAACCAAAACACAAATTATTATTATTTTTAATAATAATAAAAATAGGGGGGAAAATACCTTGAAGAAGCCTTTGCACCCTTCACACGTTCGGACTCCATAGTGCTGACACGCCGCGTTGTCCCCACACACCGCGCACAAACCCTCGGTGGACGGTGATCCTCTAGATGGAGGTGACGGCACCTGACTGTCCATCAGCTGATGGCCGTGACTGAGCTGCAGGGAGTGGGTGAAAGCGATGCCCGCCTGTTTCCTGATAGCACTGGGCACTGCGAAACTCTGGCTGTCCAGGGCTCGGTGCGTCCCGGGACTGTCGTGCCCCATGGACACATGGAGAGGCCCGTCAAAGCGCATCTGACAGCTTGAAACAGGAGTTCCTGGTGGAGACTGCTTGAAGGAGAAGAGGGAGAGCCTGGACACGGGGTTCTTGCGCTGATCTATCATGTGCGAGGTCATATAGTTCTGATGAAAAGTGTGCAAAGAGCCCGGGTCCTCCCACATGTGATTAGGCTGAACCTGGAAGTTCGCCGTTGGAGCGTGAGGTGAGGACGGTTTGAAGTACATAGGCCCGGAGTGGGCCATCATCTCCTCTGACTGCGGGCCCAAATGGCTCTGCTGATGGTATGTGTGCATCTGGACTTCCTCCACCTTGATAGAGGACTGTTCTCCAGAATGGGGCACCTGGTAAAGACAGGGCGGCTTCACGTCATAACTGGTGTTGTAGTTGTCCATGAAGGTGCTGAAGCTGGGCAGTGAGGTGGTGGCGGCGGTGATCTCGGTATTGGTTAAGTCCATGCTGAACTTCACAAACTCTGGTGTGAGGAAATCGCAGCTGTATTCTCCGCTGGTGTGGTAACTGTAGCTCTGAGACGCAGGACTGGCGCCCTGCGGGGATGAGCCATACTGAGCCTGGACGCAGGGCATGGCTGCAAACAAAACAGTAACCTAATCAATACAAAACAGAAAGACAAGCCTGAAAATAATAGAAACTCGTTTTGGCAGTGCTTACATGCAACTTTGCAAAATCACTTTTAACAACTGAATATCGTGAAGTACCTTCAGTCGTGGGACTGTTCCTCAGCAGATCTTGGTGAAGGTGATAATAACAGATGAAATTTAATACCGGGGTTCAAGACAAACGACTCGGCTCTGGATTCTCCCTCTGATAAAACACACAACTTTCACTTGATTTTGCATCACATTTTATTAGTTCCAATAAATAACTATGCAAAATACGAGAGCTCAGTTAAACTTAGAAATTTGAAACACACTTTCTTGCGCCGTATCAGAACATGTGCATATGCGTGATGGATCAGAAGTTTAAGGTTTTGCGCGCCGCGTTTGTTTATTTGTTTTTACTCTCGAGTTTAATGCATTTTAATAAATTAATGTATGAAGAAACACAATTTCACATACACATAACCGTGCGCTGGTCTCTAGACTCTAGTCTCAGACAAGGACTGAATAAAAACTGATTTCACATTGCAGCTATTCAGAGAAAAAAAAAAAAGAAGAAGAAAAAAAAAAAAAACCGTTTGCATAAAACCAGCAGAAACCAACAAACGGAAATCACAGACTGTTTAAAACAAAGATACCATAGGACAATTCTGCTTACTACATGTTTCCACAAAAAAAAAAAAAGAAAAAAAAAAGAAAGGCAATGACATACCTTAGTAGACCATCAGCAAAACTATATTGTATCCATAAGTTTGTAATGCAGAATATGTGTGTAAATGTCCAGTACAGCGTGTTGTCCGCACAGCTCGGAGCTCAACACTGGCATGTAGAGCTCTGTCTGCCAATGTGTCTTTGTTTATGTGAGACCCACGTGCTTGAGTTCAGTACGTCATCTGCGTCATATGTGAGTAGCACCAATCAGCTGCGAGACTCTTCTGCCAATCTGAGGACTGACTGACAGCCCGTGCATGACTGTGATTTCACTGAGATCTGCTGTAGTATATATCCTCCATGATCGATTAGCAATTTACCTGTTTGGTGATGTATATTTCAGTATGCACTGTATACTTTGATAAACATGTTAAGAAATTACAATTATTAAAAGTCGATTTCACATAAAACACTGATAAAAAAAGATATCAATAATTCAATTATATATTTATTAATTCTTAGTCTTTTAAACATTGAACATAAAGCGTTTTTTTTTTTTTTTTTTGGAAAGTTTTTGAAGGTTTTGTAAAGGCTGTTAATATTAGTTTAAAAACAAACAACATGGGAGAAAAATATCCTAGAGGCATTGGTCAATACTCTGTGAAACAGCAGAAGAAATGAAATAAATAAACAAATAGATAAAACTACATTTCAACAAATATGACTTTGAGTAGGCCCTGCTGGCCGCATGTTTTTGACTAAACTCAACACGGTCCAGCTTTTATTAAACAAGAACTTCCCTTTTAAGAAATCATAGGTCAATATACAGAATCTTTAATACTTTGCATCTATTTGTAATTTTCCAGGTAGGCAGTGGAGGAGGGGTCATTAGCAGAGGGATTCTTATGGTCGTTTCAATATAAGGATGAAAGGAAGACAGGGAAATAGAACAGGAACTGGCAATAAGAAATTTGATGCAGAAAACAACTGCTTTGACACAGCCCATGCTGTAGTCTAACAATAGAGGTCACTTTCCCTCAAACAGTCTTTGCCCTGTTGTTTCTGAATGGGTGGATGTTACTGTTATTTGAGACATGTCTCACTCCAGCATCATGTGAACAGCCTTTTTGTACAAACCTTCTAATTACTGCTTCTCTCTACCACAATAAACAATTTCGTGGCCTTATAGATAAAACCACAATATGTAAAAACCTGCTCAATCCCTTTTCTATGAAAAAAAAAGATAGAAAATTAAGGCCTATGTGGTTTTCTTAATACCTCTTCCAAAACTGATTGTATTCTGGCTGTATGACGTTTGTACTAAACCACTGTGGTGTTCTCCAAATGGGGGTGGTAGTCTCCTCTAGAGGACACTGTTGTTCACCACCCACTAGACAATAATTTTGGATTATGTTTTATATGTTGTTATAAATGCAAACAAATACAGCGATGACCAATGTATCCCAGCCTAATGTCGAACAAATTGTCAATGAGCCACAATGAGCAACGCTGCCATTCAAGACTGATATGTGAGGACAAAACTGCCCCATGAGTCCATGATGTCTCATTTAAACATTATGTCCAAAACTGCCAGTCATGTTCCACATAACCAATGACAGGCAAAGCGACCAGCCATGTGCTCAACACCTGATTGGGTTTATTGCTATATCTAATGTATTATATCCACAATATGGTCTGCTTTCATTTACCTTTTTAATGAAGGGAAATTACATACAATTAAGCAATAATTGCCCATTGGCTCATTTAATTACTAACTGCCTTATATATATGCATAGTTTAATCACTGCTCATGGGGAAGAAGAGGCAGCAAATGAAGAGCAATCAAATTGGACTGAAGTTATTTCCCAATTATGAAACGTTGAAGAATGTGTGTGTGTGTGTGTGTGTATGTGTGTGTGTGTGTGTGTGTCTGTCTCTGTGTGTGTGTGGTCCTGTAAACCCTACATTATGGGGGACCAAATGTCCCCACAAGGATAGTAATACCAGTCATTTTTGACCTTGTGAGGACATTATTTTGGTCCCCATGAGCAAAACAGCTTATAAATCATACTAAATTATGTTTATTGAAATGCAGAGAAAAAATGCAGAAAGTTTTCTGTGAGGGTTGTGTTTAGGGGTAGGGTTAGGAGATAGAATATACAGTTTGAACAGTGTAAAAATCATGTCAGTGGAATATCCCAATAAAACACTGTGTGTGTGTGTGTGTGTGTGTGTGTGTGTGTGTGTGTGTGTGTGTGTGTGTGTGTGTGTGTGTGTGCACGTGTGTGCGCGCATGTGTGTGCTGCTGTGTATGCATTTCAGAGGGGAATGAAAATATATAAAGATATAATAAGAAAAAAAGATATACAGTTGAAAGATTTACATAGATCTATCCTGACTTACATCGTTTACAGCCATGATATTTACTCTTCTTTAACAACTACAAAAACAAAAACAAAAACACAGAAAAAAAAGTCAAATGCACAACCAATCCTGTTGAATAGATGCTTCCTTCAGGTTGTAGCGTGTTTGACAGGAGCTGTCCATTCAGCACTCTAACCTAAAACCTGAAACAGGTGAAGTACCATGGACAGCGCTACAAATGTTTGAGTTGAATGTGTATTTTTGTTGCTCTTGTTAGACAGTCTATAGTCAGCTGTGCCAGTGTCATAGTCATTTAAAAATTTAAGGGTTACTTAATTTTGACGCAATGTTTTTTTTTTTGTTTTGTTTTGTTTTGTTTTTTATGAATGTGAAGAGTTTTGCAGCCCCATTACTTGAATTCTTTATAATATAGCTGCTGTACTGCTGTAGAATTGTATCTGTCTTTCTTGAGATTACAGTATAACCTGGCTATCAGCACCTCAGTTTAAAATTAGAATTGACAGTGTCTGTTTGCCTGAACATTGGATTATAATACTTTTAATGCCATTAATTCATTTATATTTGTGAGTGAGAGAGCTTCCTCATATCATTGCATGTTCCTGCAGATTCTGATGAGCTAAGTAATGATGCAAGCCAACTCTACTTTAATTGGAAATGTTTATTGACAGCAGACTTTTTGACAGACTTTTGAAATTGAGTGACCACTGTGACATACCAAACTGCTATTATCAAGGAGATTGGACTCACTGTCCAACCTAGACATTGTCTCCTAAAAAGGACCAAAGAGCCTATTTAGATAAGGATCATATGTGTCCAGCTCTCTCCCTATGAGATAAGCAGCATTAATCTGGTGACACTGGCCAATAGATGACTTTATGATTTTAAAACATCACTCCACGCTTGATATGATTGAGCTTGATTTAGAGATGATGAAATCTCTCCCATTTTCATGCAGGTTCAAAAAGGTCAGATGTTGTTGATTGCATGATCTAATTCCCCAGTAGATTCATCTAAAAAAAAAAAAAAAAAAAAAATCCATATCTCTTGCAGTCTTAAAGCACCTCTTTTGCTCAAGGCACTGGTCTATGTCTTTTTTCCAATTTAAGATTCCTTCTTTTCAGGACTAAATGTCTACTTAATATGCTTTAATGTGAGTTCTATGGAACAAGGGAGCACTCCATCATTTTCATGCACTTTTATATAACACACATTTAACTATTTAACCCTAATGAAACAGCTTGTATTGCAGCTGGACGACTCCTCTGTGCTGTGATGAAGGTCCCTTCTCTTCTACCTCAGTGAAGCTGTAAAACGAGATCCATCACTGCGGCGAGCATGAAGATCTGTCAGTGTTGAATATTCATGAATCAGTGTCATGACATGCCTTGTAATTGGCAGTAACATTAGTAATGACTCTGCCGGCATATTGTGAGTTCTTGCATATTCATGCCATGGGGCAATATATCCTAGTTGAGGATTTTTTTTTTTTTTTTTTTTTCTCCTTTTCCTTCTCTCGTTCTTCTGTGAAAATGAATTCTCAAGCTGCAGGTGGGCTCTTATGCCACAATCAATTGTTAAATTGAGCTTCAGTAGAAAAAAATCACTGTCAGTCTGAAGGAAGATGAACAGTGCTGCCAGTTAGTCTAATTAATTACCCTCCAGCTTCTGCAAAGTCATTTTAGCAAATATGTTCATATGTTCTGCTAATTATAACAGTTTAGTTACCCTTTCATCATAAAACACTCACGACTCTTACGAGAGCCAATAAATGTTTTTTCCACATTGACTTTTTTCATTTTTAGTTACAGATTTGCTTCTATTGTGTTCGTTTTATCAACTTGCCCACTATAAAGAAATATAGAGCTATAGAATTAATATGACAGCAAAGTTCAAATAATTTGACCGTAATGAGAAGCATGTGAAATATTTTTAAGATATCTTCTGACACTACAGAGAAGTTGTGAAATGACTTGGGGTCTTTTTCAGGAAACATCCGAGAAGCTCTTAAATTTGATCTCCATTTGAAATGATTGATATAATAAATAGATCTTTTTATTACTTTATTTTTTGCTTCTAGTGAGGTGGCACAGGGTGTTCAAGGTGATGACTGCAATAGGATTCAGTTGGCTTCATTTGTTTTTCCTGAATGTCAGTTATAAGTTATACTGTACATAATATGCAGTACAATTCAACTCTTTTTTTATCTGATGTCTGTGTTCTAAATAATGGGTAAGAAGCTCCTCTGTCCAAATGTGTGTAGATTATGATACAATCATATATGCAGGTCTAAACAGTAAAATACGGAATGTTTACACCTTTAATGCTCTGTTTTAAAGAAAATTCCAACCATGTGTTCTTTGTCAAGCACAGGATTGTGGAGAGCAGTGAAATCACACTGTATTTCACTAAACAATGTCATATGCATGTGGCGTGCATATTCGTGATTAATCATGCTGGTCACTCGTTAGGAGTGGGGGAAGTAAATAAATTAGCATGTGATTGATCATTCTTTTTTTCTTTCTGCTGTCACTTTTTTTTCTCTGTCCTTCTGCAGAAAATGCATGATTTGTGTTTTGTTGAATCCATCATATAGAATATGAAGACTTGCATAGTAATGAAACACATTTATAAATGCATAGTGTCCCCTGAAGTCATGTGACAGTGAAATGAATGGCTTGTTGGTGTGTATGTGTTAGAGCAGGTGAGAATGGCCACCGTCCCATAAGGAGCAGCACGCTGTTACGTAACGCACAGACATTCGTGGTTCGGGGCTGACCCATTGGACGAAGATACACCTCTGATTCTGTCACATACAGTTTGCTTGGTGTGTTGATGATGAATTGGTTTGTTTTAAGGTTCTTGCTTTATGAAACTATGGTAACTACTCTTCTTGTGAGTTTAGAGGACAGTTATAACCATATGAAGCATGCATGAGCGTTGGCCCACTGTGATTCTTGTTGGACATTGTTTGCAGTGAGAATAGCAAAACACGGGAAATTTGAAACTATGAGAGCCTAGAAGAGCTTGGACACAATTGGAGTTTTCACTATGAAAATGAAAAGACAAATGAAATACTGTTTTGTGTTTCTTAGGTTGACACACTGGCAGAACCCTTTGGAAAACCTCAATACTGACATCCTCGTTACTGCTGATAGACTCAAAAACATGAATTTCCATACAGTATTGTACATATAGTAGAAGTCATGAAGCCAACACAATGAAAGCTCCTCGCTCTCTCTTTATTTCTCTCTCTCTCTCTCTCTCTCTCTCTCTCTCTCTCTCTCTCTCTCTCTCTCTCTCTCTCTCTCTCTCGCCGCATGGCTTTCCTTATAGTCTTCCTCATTTTAGAAATTTGGATCAATCCTATTTGCTTCTTCTTAGCACCAAGAGGAGGATTTCGAGCGGCACTCTGTTTTGTACGCGTCCCACTTGCAGCTGTAGACGGATCTTTTCTGAGCGGCTGTTGCATAACGCTGCAGCTCATTGTGTGTTAACTGCTTGCAGGGCTGCTCACACAGGCTCAGCCACTAAGTGGCTTCAGCCTCCTCCTCAGGAGGCCTCCTCATCGGAAGTGCTGGACTTAGAGGGATTTTCGTCTTCCAGAAAACCGACAACGTGGCAGGGTAAAGCCTGATCTCTGTGTTTGAAGTATAGCTCGCTCGTTCTCCCAAATGAGACTTCATGTGATTGTCTCTTCTGTTACTCCATAAATCAATTATCTATGCTCGAGTTCAAGGTTTCTTTAATATGTTTTTATTTGTTCTTTTTTATTCATTTCAGTGTGTAATATTGAAAAATATGAGAGAGAGATTGAGAAAGGAGGGTTTTAAAACTGCGCTCATCCCCTGTCCTAATCCACTTTCCCCCTTTTTTTCTTTTTTTTTCCTTTTTTTTTTTTGTGGAATTTTTGGATTTGCAGCTTGTAATTCTTAGGGAAACTAGAGGTTTGGAGTGCTGTTCGTGTGAGTGTCGCGTTTACAAAAGTCTCTCACTTTACCTACATCTGAAAATACACGCCTGCTTCTTTGCAGTCTTTCAAACAAATTTGCAAGTCTAAATTATAAAAACTAGTTACACTTCATGCAAAAAAGCTGGAGTCTGAAACCTCCGGATAAACTCTATTATTTCAACATTTAGAGATTTTTAACAGTCACATGTGCGCTCATACATATTAACGTCTCCCGTTTCCCATGGAGATATGAATGCCCTCTCATATAGCCTAGCTACCCCAGTCCCCGGTTCGCCTTTAAAGCACATTACAGTGAGAGGAAAGATGCATATGAAAATGATATGTAATATATTCTAAACATTTTGTGCTGGTGAGAATAAGTAGCCAAATATCAGGCTGACGTTGATCCGGAGCCGGTTTCCCTCACTCTCCACGAGCCTGACAGAGCGGAGCGATTTCTCACCTGGCACTGGCAGCGCAAACACTAAGCTTATTCACGGCGGGGTCCGATATCTACAGAAAGCCATGAAGAAATTAGATTAGGAACAGGTAAATGCTTCATTTTTTACCTCTCCGCTGACACTCATCTGGTGAATTCCTGGTCCTTCTGGTCATATTGCTTTATTTTCTCTCACGTATCATTTTTCATTCAAAAGAGGTCTAGACATGTTCGTGTTGAATCCGTCGTGGGAGATTTTTTTTATTTATTTATTTTGCCTTCCCTCTTTTATTTATTTATTTATTCTCTCTTAAAGTTATTTCAAAGGATTCAGAGCACTTTATTGGCAGAGAGAGAGAGACAGCAAGAGAAAGAGAAAGAGACTCGCCCTGTCATTATCAAGATGGGATTAATACAGAGTAATTATATCAAAGTAATAGGGGGCGATTTCAAGCATTCGGGCCTTCTTTTGTCTTCACATTGTTAAGAAGTCAGCTGGGTTCAAACCAAAATGTCATCATTTTCTGTTACATTTGAAACGACCTGAGGAATCTCATTATTTTAGGGCTGTGTTTTATTTTCCTATCTGTTTGAACATACTGGGGTCTTGGAGGTGAATCAGAGTGGGGTCCAATTAGTGTGACTGCAGACAGTGAGACTGCACACTCAGCAGATAGTGGGGGAAGAAGTACAGGAGATGAGTACCAAGCATATTAGGCAAATATAGCCAGATATATTCATATGTTTGGAAAATTTCTCACTGAAATAACACTCCTGCAGTGAAGGAGATTTACGATAGGCCTACATGCTCTTGTGTTCACAGACCTTGCTGTAAATATGAAACAGATCACCTGAGGTGGGACGGCACTGGACAACTTTTTCTTTTCTTTTTTTGGCATAAAAACTTAAATGTTTCAGATTCAGAAAAAAAATAAAACAGAAAACAGATTGCACTGAAATTCAATTGTGGATTTCATTCACATTTAATACCTACTCACAATTGGCAGAATTTGAAGTTCACAGAACTGAAATCAAGATCTTATTTCTCTTGTTTTACCAAACTAATTTTTTTTTTTTTTTTTTTTTTTTTTCTTTCAGTCACACTTTAGATAATGGTTCAGTTCTCACTATTAACTAACTATTAACTACGACTTTTGCCTCAATAAACTCCTAATAACTGCTTATTAATAGTTGGTAAGGTTGCTAAGTTTACGTATTGGGTAGGATTAAGGGATCTTCTTCTTCTTCTTATTATTATTATTATTCTTTTCAAAAGTTAAGAATCTTGAAGATTTCTAAAATAAATTTAGTTATGTGTCATTTCTCTTCAGTTTCTCAGACTGGTCCAGCAAATCAATAGAGCAAAAGTTCTATTACTGGGGATGGGGAAATATCGGCATTGTCATAGGAGGTTGTTGTCTTGTGTGTGTCATGTTTCATTTAGTTACATCACCTCAGTTTTATTGTGGCTATAACTGTAGTTAAAGTTCTATACTGTCAATGAATTTAGCTGACATAGTTCACTATAGCTAACAAGATTATTGGCTGATGGCTAATGTTAGCTCTCTGAGCTAGTCTCCTTGCACACTGGCCATGGTATATTTATTATGGACAGTGAACTGAAGTATTGGAACAAACCCTCACTCACTGAAAATGTCTGTTTTTCCCATCACCTCTTATTTGCTTTATTATTATTATTATTATTATTATTATTATTATTATTATTTATCAGATTAGATGTCATTCTAACTGAATACAGCATGCTTGTGTGATCATTGTCAGTGCAAAAGTGGAAGAGGATGATGGGGGAGACAGAAAGACAGAGAGAGAGAGTATGCAGATGACCTTCAACTGCTGTCATCCCATGAAGAGGGACTACAAAGCCTCTCAATTTTAGAAAAGTACAGTAGCGTAGCGTAGTAGAAAAGTATAGTAACCCCCCAGTTCAGCCCTGTGTGATGTTCATGTTTTGTTGTTGAAGCAGGATAAATTTTTAATAAGTTTACTTGTGAAAATTTGTCCCAAAGTGATCTGTCATTCCATGTCTCTCATCTTCTCTCCTTTTTTTGTTTTCTTTTTTTTGGTGGGGGGTGGGGGGGGGGTGGAGTCTAGGTTTGATTTGTGCCATCTTGTATCATGAGTTTTAATTGCATGTGACATTTCCATCCTCTCTTCTGGTATTTAAAGCAGAGTTCAGGTGTGCTTCATTACTGAGATGAGACAGAACTTCCCATCTGCTCTCACACCCTCTACCCTGCACCCAATCCACTTTGTAGCTTAAAGGTACCTATCTGTCACTTATGTAGGGATTTTGCTCTGAGGTATAGGTGAGCATCTTCTTAGATGAGACATCACCTTTGTCACCCACTGACACTGATCTGTTATCTGTCTCAAAACTTGTTTTCAATTACAGCTAAAAATCCATTACGGCTGTAATTTATGGAGTATATGCCTGTAAAGATCACCAATCAACAGAAATGTTTGGAGTCAAACAGACTTTTTGGGTTTAAAAAAAAAAAAAAAGAAAAGAAAAAAAGATTACTTTAATTAGTAGATCTCAGAATCATTTTTATGCATTCACCAGTTTTTTTTTGTTTTAGTTTTTTTTTTTTTTTTTTTTTTTGCAGTTCTTCACTAGGCTGAGATGACAATTTTCATTGTTTACACTCATTGTTTAATGCTAATGTTGTGGACGATGGCCCTACACCTCAAATATGTATGCCAGTACCCTGAAAGCAATAGCTTATGTAGTCAAATACAACTTTAAGAATGTCCACTCTACTAAAGACATTACAAACGACATAAATAGTACACAAGTTAGACAACTACTAGATAAATGTTATTGTGAACTTACTTTCTACTGCAAATTAACGCTGTTTTTTTTTTACAAATCAGTCAACTACAGAAATCAAACACATTCCATAAGTAATAATAATATCTTGTGCTTTTTGTTTTCAGTATAGTGTTCAGATAAAAATCCATTTTGGTTGCCAAGGATTGTAGTCATGTTTGAATATGACAATGTTCTCATCATAGCTGCAAAATTAAGAACTGCATGAAAAATTAATTGTAGAGGAAAGACAGGTCAGCTTTTGTTCTCGCATTAGTTCCTTTGCAAATCTGGAAGGTGGTAAGAGAAACTGAGGAACTGGTATAAGAGCATATCCAATCCAGAATAACACCTGATCAACAGCAAAACCAGAATCCAAATTTCTGATCACACACATAAAACCAGCCACCATTCATTCAAGTAACTCAAAGATCTTATTTGTCACTTTTAATTTAGACATCTCCCTAATGGTTTAGATATGTGAAGTCCATCTGCAAGTCTGTCTGTCTCTTTGGTTTTGAAAGTGGTGTGAACTGATATATTATTGGACTGTAATTAAGTCAAATTAAGTCAGGGTCAAAGCTGTGTGTCTGAAGAGCATCTACATACTCTATAAGGGTGAAACATTTAAACTCTTTATAATTCTAATAAACAACTGATCTTTTACGCATATGTTTGTTAATGCTTTATTACTGAAAGTTACTATAAAGAGCACCTCCATATGTAATACTGGATTTATGATTTGATTATAAATGTTTAAGGAGGTTATATATTATAGGATACGATGGGTTAAAATAAGTTATTAGCACCACTTTATATTAGGTCTCTTTATCTATGTACTATGTATAAAAAAAAAAAAAAAAAGGTTGGCACAATGAACTTGTGTTCATCCTGGAATAAGGTTTAGGGAGAGACTTGTGGGTCTTCATCATTGACCAATACTACACACAAGTCAGTCTTTTCCTCACACAAAGATATCATATGGCTTCAGAACATTTGGGATAAACTGCTTGGCATTTTTAGGAGCCTGACAAAATGAATGAATGAATGAATGAATGAATGAATGAATGAATGAATGAATGAATGAATGAATGAATGAACGAATGAACGAATGAACTCACTGTATGGAGCAGAGTAGTTAGCATTATGAAAATGTTGTGGGGGAAAAAAACCAAGGGATATTCTGGGAAAAAAAGAATTTTAACCGTTTAGCCTCCAGTTCAAAAGACTGGGTTAAGGGTGGGGTGGGTTGAGGGGTAGGGGCAATAGTGTAATTACAGATGTAAGACAAAAATTAAAATGAAAAATTAATTATAGAAATTAAACACAGGTGTAATTACATTTATCTTTTTAAAAAATATAAGTACAACATAAAGCATGTGTGCACACAATATTGTATCAAATGATTAATTTAAATGTTAACAGGACACTTAATATGAAGTGTATCCAAACCATTTGTTCAGAGTTACAGTCTGTCAGGTCAAACATTTTGGTCATGTATTAAAGTTTGATAAGGACTTTATTCACAATGTAACATTCAATGTAACACAGTCCAATGGCTTACTACAGTACTGTAAACAAATTAGAAACAACGGTCTGCCAAAAAAGACAAAAATAGCCAGCAGGCTGTTCGCTCCAACTGGTCCCTGAATCTCAGGAGTCTCTTGGGGCCATGAATGCTCTGTGTTGGCATCAGAAAAACAAAGCATATGTTCATTGTTAGCCTGGGTGTACATAGCATGTCCTGTTTGCTCAGGCTCTTTACCACCGCCCCAAACTACTAACTTCATTTCTCCGGGCGAGCTGTCAGCCCGCATTTGGAGCACGAGGATATGTGTATTCACAGGACCGGGCAGAGAAGAGAGCAACGATCTGTCAACCTCACTCATTCAGCACAGAGGAGACATATACAGTTGCAAGAAAAAGTATGTGAACCACTTGCAGAATCTGTGAAAATGTTATTAATTTTAACAAAATAAGGGAGATAAAAAATAACATGCATTTTGTATTATTTAGTACTGTCCTGAGTAAGATATTTTACATAAAAGATGTTTACATATAATCCACAAGACAAAAAAAATAGCCGAATTTATTAAAATAACCCCATTCTTAAGTATGTGAACCATTGATTCTTAATACTGTGTGTGGTTACCTGGATGATCTACGACTGTTTTTTTTGTTTTGTGATGGTTGTTCCTGAGTCCCTTGTTTGTCCTGAGTTAAACTGAGCTCTGTTCTTCAGAAAAAATCTCCAGGTTCTGCAGATTCTTCAGTTTTCCAGCATTTTTTGCATATCTGAACCCTTTACAGCAGTGACTGAATGATTTTGAGATCTGTCTTTTCACACTGAGGACAACTGAGGGACTCAAACACAACTTGTAAAAAAGGTTCAAACATTCACTGATGCTCCAGAAAAAAACATGATGCATTAATAGATGGGGGGTGAAAACATTTGGAATTTGAAGATCAAGGTAAATTGTATTTAATTTGTCTTCCAGGAAACATGCAAGTATCTTCTGTTGCTTCTGAAGGGCAGAAATAAGCGAAATAAGAAAAATTTGGACCTCTTCATCCTGTTCAAAAGTTTTCAACCCCCAACTCTTAATGCATCGTGTTTCCTTCTGAAGCATCAGTGAATGTTTGAATCTTTTTTAATAGTTGTGTTTGAGTCCCTCAGTTGTCCTCCATGTGAAAAGATGGACCTCAAAATCATTCAGTCACTGTTGTAAAGGGTTCAAATATGCAAATGATGGTGGAAAACTGAAGAATTTTTGGGACCTGGAGATTTTTTCTGAAGAACAGAGCTCAGTTTAACTGCTCAGAATAAACAAGGGACTCATGAACAACCATCACACAACAAAAAAACAGTTGTAGATCATCCAGGTAATGACACACAGTATTAAGAATCAGTGGTTCACAAACTTTTGAACTTGGTCATTTTAATAAATTCAGCTATTTTTTTGTCTTATGGATTATATGTAAACATCTTTTATGTAAAATATCTTACTCAGGACAGTACTAAATAAAAAATAACATGCATTTTGTATGATCTCTCTTATTTTGTTAAAAGTTTGCACATTTTCACAGATTCTGCAAGTGGTTCACATACTTTTTCTTGCAACTGTATACTACCTGCTTCATTCTATGTATGCTTTTATGTTCAGTGATTTTATTTCTATTTGTCTTTACACCTGCTTTTCCCATGATTAAATCTTTATGTAACAATTATGATAGGTGAAATGTTTTAGTGTTTGCTTGGGCTTTGAAGAAAATACCATAAAGATCTCGCTAAATGCATAAATGTGTGCACATTAAGGTTTTTTAGGCAGATTTTTTTCTGTAGCTATGATAATTATGTGAAGGATGATGATTGCAGTGACATTTCAGAGGTTGACCCTCTTTCTTCAGTCTGAGCTCTGAATGCTGGAATTTATTTCTCTAAGGACATTTAGCAGATCAACACACTACTGTGTTTTCAGTATGCAGTAAAGAATGAGACATCCAGTGCTCAGACAATCAGCATATTCAAGAGGGCTTGTACAGTAAATCAGAGTTGTTGTTGTTTTCCAGGATGGCCATCCAAGAGTTGCAACAAAATAAATTATGTTAAAATGTAATAGTATTGTAATTATACAATTACTGGCGATTTATTAATATGATATGAATATTTTGTGATTATTTCCAGCTATCAGCTGTGATTTATTGTTTTTTTGTTCTTCTCTTTTGCCTGAAGAACATGAGTCTACCTGAGATACAGTGATGAGAGCAGTCAGCTCAGCCAAGCATCTCACTTTGTGACTGGCACATATGAAATTCATCGTCACTAACATTTCTGTCATGTCACTGTGGAGTCCCGCCCTGCTCTCACTCGCACTCCACTGAGTTTGCTTACCTCCAGGAGGTGCAAATTATAGCAAAGGAGGGAGCAAGAGAGAGAGAGAGAGAGCATTGGGGGATGAGGGTCTTGGGTGGGGGTTCAGTCCGGAGTTTTAAGAGTCATTTGTCTTCCTTCAGTCAACACGACTGTGTACACATCATTAATGTTGTTCTCAATACAATCTCTAACAACAACATGACTGACTGTCATATTGGCTGATATTAATGATGAGCAGAGAGAGAGACATTTCACAGAAGGCAGGCTTGCATATTCCTTTACATTATTGTGAATTATTGCACCCGTTTTGCCCGGGGCTGAAACTCATCCACCGCGAGGCTCTTGTAGACGACACTCCAAATTATGTTTATGCACAGGATCAGTGAAGTGCTTATCCAGCAGAGTGGATAGAGGTATTCCACACCTTAATACATCATGGCAGCACACATGCCCCTGCGTGTAATTTGTTTCAAAATTTGGCCTTTATATTTGTTGTGTTTTCTCGTTCTCTTGTCCCGTATTTCTGCCTCTTGTTCCGAAAATGACTTCAAGCGTATGGTAGCATTAACCGGGGCCTACCAGTTACTTAGCCTCCGGTCGTTTTAAGCTTCTGAAGAAAAGCGAGTGAGAGGAAAAAAAGAAAAAAGAAAGATCAGAGGTTCTTTTGGCCATTTCATTCCCAGAGTGTAGCAACATCCTGAACCAACAACGAGGACTTTCGCTTCCTTGGCAATTACAAATAGAGAGAGGGCTGTTTCAGACACCAACATTAAAAGAGATTAATCATTTCAGCGTTCACTCCTTTCTTTAAGCAAAGGATTATGCTGCAATAAATCTTAAGAGATGTACATAAGAATCAGTCCGTAATGAAACTGTGCTTTGTTCATTTGTCACCTTTTAAACCCTTTCATTTAAATTACAAAACTTGCGACCTTGTGCCTCCAAGTATAGATCTTTTGTATTTTCAGACCCAAAAGGGATTAATCCATAAATCTTGATGTGAGATTCCTCTCTTCATTAATAGTAATCCGTGCCAATGTCTACACACACACACAGTGCCTGTCAAAGATGGTTTCTTGACATAGATGAATGGAGGAAAGGGGTTGCCAGTGACACAGCAAATAATTATTTTCAATGATCAGCGCAGTCTCTGGCCTGTTCGTGCACCACCTCTGTCTTTATCTTGAACTGTCTCTAAATTAATCTCTCAGCAACCCACAGCCATGACTGGGAAACAAGACCGGGAAAGAGGAAACAGGGTCACCTTTGCTCCTTTCCAAGATCCCAAATACCCACTGCTTAAGTTTTTCTGCCCCGGCGGTATTTCAGTAATTGGATGCATGTGTTCATCACTGATGGTTGGGCTGTGTCCAAAAAATAAAAACTGCTGCCTCTACAGGGGCATGTCTGAATGCTTGCATAACATCATGTCTATCACAAAGCCTTCATCTGGTTATTTAGGTTTCCTTCACTCCTTGTAGTCCCCACCCCCATAAAAAATAAATAAATAAATAAATTAAAAAAAAAAATCAAAAGAAAAAAAATCGGGAGCTTACTTAAAAGCAATTACGGAATGCCTGAATGCTGTGATGAATTATTACCTAAAAGACACTTCACATCTTCTTTTTGGCTTGGATGTAGTTACACTGTTAAAAAAAAAAATAAAAAAAAAATAAAATAATATATATATATATATATATATATATGATTTATCACAACATTTTTTCTTAGATAATTGATTTATATATATATATATATATATATATATATATATATTCGGACCCTATATATTTGGATGTATGTGCTGCATGTGCCACACAGAATGTGTGTTGTGCATGCGTCTCTGGGTCCCTTCCTTCTCATGCTGTGGCTTTAAATGAGCAGGCCCTTTCCCTTGCACTCTGCACTAGCATTTGTGCATTTGCCTGTGTATAACTGATTGAAAGTGACAGGCCCAGATGTGACAGATCGTTTCTGACACACTTCCATAGCACCAGTCAGTGTGCGGAGGGGTGAGTCACTCACTCGCCCCTCTCCCTGCCCCTTGCAGGACAACATAAGAATGCATGAATGAATCTCTGCAGCGCACTCTCTGCTGCCAGGTACGATGCTGCCATCACCAATTACATTAAAGAACTGCACCTCCTGAACAGTCCCGACCCCTGCTGTGGCCAGGGGAGGGTCTGCAGAGCAGGTAAATGTAAGTGGAAAGCAGTGAAAGAAGATAAATATTGCCTGGCTAAGATGAGTTCTTTTAAAGCATATTGAAGACAATTCATTATGCTGTCTTATAAAAGATATAATTTTATTTTAACAAGGCAATCCCACAATGTCTTGCAACAAGCTCAGTGAAAACTGTCCACCTAAGATGCCAGGTAGAAATCTTGACTATGATTTTTTTTTTTTAATTCTATATTTAAAGGGTTAGTTCACCCCAAAATAAAAATATTCTGTCATTAATTACTCACCCTCATGTCATTCCAAACCCGTAAGACCTTCGTTCATCTTTGGAACACAAATTAAGATATTTTTGATGAAATCCGAGAGCCCTCTGACTCCTCCATAGACAGCAATTTAACCACCACTTTCAAGGTCCAGAAAGCTACTAAAGACATCATTAAAATAGTCCTCGTGACTGCAGCAGTTCAACCTAAATTTTATGAAGCGTCGAGAATACTTTTTGTGCACAAAAACAAAACAAAAATAACGACTTTATTCAACAATCTCCTCTCTCCCATGTCAGTCTCCTATGCGGTAAGCACAGTGCAGGCTTCCATGTACTACGTCAGAACGCTGACTCATTATTAT
The DNA here is from genome assembly GCA_039654765.1 of Mylopharyngodon piceus. NCBI lineage: Eukaryota > Metazoa > Chordata > Actinopteri > Cypriniformes > Xenocyprididae > Mylopharyngodon > Mylopharyngodon piceus. The sequence goes on from JBCHWC010000049.1 coordinate 77,238, forward strand.
TGATCATTACTGATTCTATTCACCTGGCATTCATTTGTGACTGCTAACCAACCTGCTGCTTTTGAGGAGCCCCTCAAATCAGTTATTAGATTCAGGAAGCCAGACTTTTGGTAAAAGTCATAAAGTCAACAATGTAACTCATTCTGGCCAAGACCCAGTCATTCAGACTGAATGGATTATTCAGCAACATGAGTGACCAATCACACGTTGTTTTCTATGAGACGTTTAGGAATAGATAACCCTGAAATTGATGGTTCCACAATAATAGACCATTCATAGAAAAAATACGTCATTAGAGCCATGGTGCATATATTTATAACATATATATATACAGTGCTCAGCGTAAATGAGTACACCCCCTTTGAAAAGCAACATTTTAAACAATATCTCAATGAACACAAAAACAATTTCCAAAATATTGACAAGACTAAGTTTTATATAACATCTGTTTAACTTATAACATGAAAGTAAGGTTAATAATATAACTTAGAGAACAAAATTTTCAGTTTTACTCAAATTAGGGTGATGCAAAAATGAGTACACCCCACTGAAAGTCTCTGGAGCAAAGCTAAATTTTAGACTACAAATGTCTAATTACCAAGAATTCAACCACAGGTGAGTCTAATTATTCATTACACAGGTGTCCAGCAGACAGTTGACTATAAAAGGGTGTTAAAACCCCTTCCCATTTCATGCTGTCACCAATGGCACCACATGGAAGAGAAATGTCACAAGACCTGAGAAAGAAAATAATTTCTTTACACCAGAAAGGTGAAGGCTACAAGAAGATCAGCAAAGCTTTACTTATCAGTCAGAATACTGTAGCAAAAGTGGTACAAAAATTTTAAAAAGATGGAACTGCAACCATCTCACAGAGACGTCCAGGTCATCCACGGAAGTTAATACCTCGACAGGAGCATCTTCTGATGAGAAGGGTTGAAGAAAATCGGCATGCAAGTTCACTGCAGTTATCTAAAGAAGTAGAAAGCCAAACTGGGGTGACTATTTCCCGTGACTCAATACGGCGTACACTGCAGAGGAATGGCAGGTATAGGTGCCGTCCACAAAAGAAGCCTATTCTAAAGCCCAGGCACAAAAAAGCCCACCTAGAGTTTGCCAGGGCCCATGCTGACAACGATGAAGACTACTGGGACTCTATACTCTGGAGTGATGAGACCAAGATAAATGTTTTTGGAACTGATGGCTTCAAAACTGGATGGCGTCACAAAGGTGAGGAATACAAAGAAAAATGCATGGTGCCTACAGTGAAACATGGTGGTGGCAGTGTCCTTATGTGGGGCTGCATGAGTGCTGCTGGTGTCGGGGAGCTGCATTTCATTGATGGCATCATGAATTCACAGATGTACTGCTCTATACTGAAAGAGAAGATGCTACCATCACTCTGTGCCCTTGGTCGTCGTGCACTTTTCCAACATGACAATGATCCTAAACACATTTCTGAAGAAGAACAGGGTGAAAGTGATTCAGTGGCTCCTGATCTGAACCCAATCAACACCTATGGGGAATTCTGAAGAGACAAGTTGAGCATCACTCTCCATCCAGCATCCAGTCTCTAAAAGAGGTCATTCTTGAAGAATGGAAAAAGATAGATGTTGCAAAATGTCGCCAACTTGTTCATTCCATGCCTAGAAGACTCGGTGCTGTCATTAAAAATCATGGAGGCCATACAAAGTACTAGATGTAGTAGTTTTTGTTGTGGGGTGTACTCATTTTTGCATCACCCTAATTTGAGTAAAACTGAAAAATGTGTAATGTAAGTTATATTATTAACCTTACTTTCATGTTATAAGTTACAAACAGATGTTATATTAAACTTAGTCTTGTCATCATTTTGGAAATTGTTTTTGTGTTCATTGAGATATTGTTTAAAATGTTACTTTTCAAAGGTGGTGTACTCATTTACGCTGAGCACTGTATATGTATAAAATAAAATATCCCATTACAGTTTAGTAGTAATGATTTTATGAATTTCTTTACTGAGAAAATCGAAAGCATCAGAAATACAACTGTAAATGTACAACCTTTGACAGCGTTTTATGATTTAGCCTCAATTATTGCCCCTCAAGAACAGTTGCTTTACAACTATAGGACAGGAAGAGTTAAATAAACTTATTATTGCATCAAAACCAACAACATGTTTATTAGATCCAATACCCACTAAACTACTGAAAGAGTTGTTACCTGTAGCAGAAGAGCCTCTTCTCAATATTAACTCGTCTTTATCTCTAGGTCATGTCCCACGACCGTTCAAGCTAGCAGTTATTAAGCACCTTATTAAGAAACCACAATTAGATCCAAATGTATTAGCAAATTACAGACCCATTTCAAATCTTCCATTTATGTCTAAATTACTAGAAAAAGTTGTGTCGGCTCAAATGTGCTCCTTCTTGCAAAAAAACGCTATCTATGAAAAATTTCAGTCAGGATTCAGGCCTCATCATAGAACAGAAACTGCGCTCGTTAAAATGACAAATGACTTACTTCTAGCATCTGACCAAGGCTGTATCTCAATACTAGTTTTTCTTGATCTTAGTGCTGCATTCGACACTATAGATCATAAAATACTCTTAGATCGACTACAAAATTACACTGGTATTCAGGGACAGGCATTAAGGTGGTTTAGGTCGTACCCATCAGACCATCACAATTTTGTCTAAACGGGGAAAAATCTAAGATAACGTTAGTAAATTATGGAGTGCCACAAGGATCTGTGTTAGGCCCTCTGCTATTTTCAATATATATGCTGCCACTTGGTAATATTATAAGAAAACATGGAATTAGTTTCCACTGCTATGCCGATGATACTCAGTTATATATTTCATCACGACCAGATGAAATCTCTAAATTATCCAAATTGACAGAGTGTGTTAAAGAAGTAAAACATTGGATGACCAGTAATTTTCTTCTATTAAATTCAAATAAGACTGAGGTATTACTTATTGGACCAAATTGTACACAATCTCTTAGACTACAATCTGCATTTAGATGGATGTACTGTTACTCCATCCTCGACAGTTAAAGACCTGGGTGTTATATTAGACAGCAACTTGTCCTTCAAAAATCATATTTCATTTGTGACAAAAACAGCCTTCTTCCACCTTAGAAACATTGCTAAGCTACGGAACATGTTATCTGTTTCTGATGCAGAAAAATTAGTTCATGCATTCATGACGTCTAGACTAGATTACTGTAATGCATTACTAGCTGGTTGTCCTGCATCAACAAGCTACAATTAGTCCAAAATGCAGCTGCTAGAGTTCTCACCAGGTCAAGAAAATATGATCACATAACACCAATTTTGTCATCTCTACACTGGTTACCTATTAAGTTCCGTATCGATTATAAAGTATTGCTACTGACGTATAAGGCCCTAAATGGTTTAGCTCCTGTGTATTTAACCGATCTTCTATCGCCCTACAATCCTTCACGCTCTTTAAGATCACAAAACTCTGGACTTCTGGTTGCACCTAGGATATCTAAGTCCACTAAAGGAGGGAGAGCGTTTTCACATTTGGCTACTAAACTCTGGAATAGCCTTCCTGATAATGTTCAGGGCTCAGACTCAATCTCCCAGTTTAAATCTAGATTAAAGACGCATCTCTTTAGCCAAGCGTTCACATAGTGCATCTCAAATCAGATCAATTGCACATGACTATCTTTGCTTAATGTTATGAACAGCAGCTACGCTAATTATTCTCCATTTGCTTTTCTGTTTTATTTCGGGACACCCGTCCCGAGGTAACTAGAGACTGCATCTGCTTCAGTTTGGATCCAGCCTCTTATGAAGACTTCAGATGACCAATACCTTTGAAGAGACGGCGCCAACTCCTGCGAGGACTTCAGATGACGCAAACTCTGGATCAACATGCACATTCCCAAATTTCTATATATCCTAATTATTGTTATCATGTAATCATTACTTCTACGAGCTCATTGTTTTTACCCTAAATTAATTCGCTAACAGTGATTGTAAATTTAATTATTATTACATTATTAGCTAACTGTGTGATTATATATATGTACATTTCTGAAATTACACAATTTGGACAATCAACTCTGATAACAGATCACTCTAAATTATAATGTTGACATGCATTCTCTGTAAAGCTGCTTTGAAACGATATGTATTGTGAAAAGTGCTATACAAATAAATGTGAATTGAATTGAATTGAATATATGTTATAAATAGCTGACCAATATCAGAATCAGAATGAGCTTTATTCGCCAAGTGTGCACAAACACAAAGGAATGTTGTGGTTTTTCAGGACTTCTTGGTACATACATACATACACATAAGACACAAGAACAGAAAGAACATTTAGATAAGACTAATGGGAAAAAATAAATAATAATAATAATAATAATAATAATGTGGTATACATCTAGAACAGAAGACTATGCAACAGACAGTGAGTTAGCTCACTAAGTTTTGACACTGGTGTGCAAATCATTTGTATTTATTTGAAAACATCATGCTCAAGAATACAGAAGGGCACACAGTTGGTGATATTTTTGGTTGTGTTTACCAATAAAAATGTGTAAATTTAGTAGTTTAGACCGTGTATACAAATCTTTTTATAGAAATTTCTCAAAAAGCAGTTTTGACAGATTGTTACTGAAATACCCAATCTAGATTTTGTTTTAAATGTTTAATATTTATGATCTATATTATTATCTGCATTTTATGGCATAGTGAAGCTCTAAGCTCCTCATCCGATCTACCACTGCATTAACACTTTTCTTATCTTTTAAAAAACATCCATATATAACTAGCTTTAGAGAAAAGCGGGACATAAGATAGAAATGAAAGAGATATGCTTCTTGGATATTTCATGAATAATCATGATTATATAGCTTCTAAGCAGAAAGCTGATAATTTTAAGAGTAGAAGACCAGGCTTAGAGAGAGAGAGAGATTCTTCCAAGATACTTGAAAATCCTCATAAGTACCTTGAGAATACCTTGATAGATCATTTCTATAAATAGGGGAACACTCCATAAAGAATCAACCTCATCCCCTCATATGCTTTGTACATCAAAACCCTATTTGTGTAAGGTAATTCTGGATTCTTGCAAATCAGACATTCAAGATTTAACACTAACTCAGTTCCCAAGGTATGTAGAATGAAGTTAACACAAAAATGAGAATTCTGTCAATTGCTCACCCTTATGTTGTTCAACTTTCTAAATCATAAAACTAGATATTTTGCAGAATGTCAGAGCAACTGAGCTCCTTACAATGAAGATGAAATGTGATTTTTACTGCTTCAGAAAGAACAGAACACACACACACATACACGCACGCACACACACACACACACACACACGCGCGCGCGCGCACACACACACTTTAAGTACAATTAAAAAGAACAAAAAAAGAACTACTAAGTGCAACATGATTTCAATAATCATAAGTACTAAATGAAGTGTGGTTCTAGCAACCACATATTTTTTGCACATTTGCATAGACACTGAAACAAACATTAACATGAACAATATAAACTTACAGAATTATGAACAAATATTTATGACGAATGGTTATAAATCCATCAGATTTATAAAATTTTGAAATCATGAAATTACTACATTGATTTTATTTACATTGTTAATTAATTAAATGTATTAAATATTTTGATGATATCACATTTGTTTAACGCATTTATCATTCTCTTCTGTGTTAGTTCTGGTGCTATATTCAGCTAATTTCAAAAGATTCCATCACTATACCCAAGTCTATTTTAAAATTTTAAAAAGACAGAAAACAAGAAAATTATCTTACACAATCTCATCTACAGTATTTATGTTACAGTATATTCTAAATCTTCAGAAATTTTGTAAAAAATTGTAATATAAAGGTGAGCAAATAATGACATAAATTCCCTTTTGGGGTGAACTATCTTTAAATGGCACATCTAGAATCAAAGTGATCAGGTTTGAGAAGAGCAGATAATCAAACATGTGGCCAGTTTAAATGAAAAGGTGTTCTCTGTGTGACACTGTCTCATCGCATCAGTCTCCTTTTGCACTGCCATTGATAGCACCCTGCTAATGAATGGAGACACTATCAAACAGCACATTAGGAAATGTATCCTCGTTCAGCTGTAGAAAGACTCCCACACACACACCTTCTCACAATGTCTCCCAGGCTGCTCTTTGACACACCAATGCGAGAGGGAAAATTAGGAATGTCTGTTGCCTATTAATTACCATCCTTTCCAGACTCTCCCACCGTTGCCAGAGAGCCAGTCCATTACCGTAGAGCTGTTAGCTGATAAATTAATAATCCGGCTTGTCAGCTGCAGTAGATGAATGGGCTGCAGTGATGGATGCTGTTTTCTTTCATAGGCCAAGAGTTTGATGTCAAAGCCAAATGTGTTATAAATGCAACTGGTCCCTTTACAGACGCACAGAGGAGAATGGACGACAATTGAATTTGTAACATCTGTCAGCCCAGTGCAGGGATGCACATTGTCATACCTGGATACTATAGGCACACTGATTGATCAAGACCTGACTTGACCCACAAGGTCTTTATGTGCAGTGCAGTTGATCAAAATGGTTAATGTGGTAAAGTTCAGCAATAGTGGGCACACTGTAAATATGGTCTTTTATCCATCTAAAGATACAACCTAGGATGCACTAGACTAGGACAGATCCTCAGTTAAGTTCCTGAGTTCCTCACTTGTTTTGGGTCTTTCAACATCATACACTCCCTCAGGCGACCCAGCCAGGGTTGATCAGACCCCGACTAGTGTCCCAGCAGCATTAGCCCATTAAAACTTCTCCTAATCCACAGCCATCTTGCGGCCCTCTCTGCAGTCTCCATCATGGACTTAATTGCTCTTCTTTTAACTGCCCCAGACATGCCAAGTTAAGTGTATACTTTACACAGTGAACGGTTAGAAATCCTTCTACAACCTACATCTGTGGGCTCACAGCATGCCTTCCAGTCTCTGATCCACCAGCTCCTGGTACTTAGACTGTTTCTGCTCATTTGCCTCTTCCATACGGTCTGTCCAGGGAACTGTCAACTCTATCAGGAACACCTGCTTTGTAGAGTCTTATATTAACACCATATCTGGCCTCAGTGAAGTTGTCAACAAATGGTGCGGGAACTTGAGTTGCCTCCCCAAGTCAACTCACATCTCCCAATCTGAAGATGCGGTGAGAAGATCAGCTGCTCGTCTGAGCTGTAACTGCGGCTACGTGCCAGCCCTTACAAAGGCAATGTTCCTCTGGCTGTGGATCTGCTTGTTACTGGTGATGGCTGTTGAAATGGCCTCTGCAACTGTTTTCAAAACCTGGTTGTGTCGCTAGCGGTAACGGCCCTCCCCCAGGGCTTTTGGACAGCTACTGAGGATGTGCTCGAGTGAGCCTCTTCAGGGGCACAACAGGCATACCGGAGAATCGTTCTTGCCCCAGATGTGGAGATTTGTTGTGCTGGGTAAGATATCATAAACAGCTTAACAGCTTGACATCAAAGTCACTTACAAATGATAAATGTCCCAAGCAATTTCTCAGAAGTACCATTGTAGGTATATTTGAATAACACATAATTTCTGTATAAAACAGATTTATTTGTTATTGATAGTACAGTAGTTTAAACTTGCTCAAACAGCACTACACAGTGAGTTTTGCTAAAAATATTTATGATAAAAACTGTAAAAAGTAATATATATTTATATATATCGCCCCCTTGGAATTATAAGGTTCTATCTGCATTCTGAGCAGTTTTGAGATATTGAGCTTCAAAGTTTTTGCATTCCATATAGCAAAAACTATAAGTTTCTTTCAAACATGAAAATGACAGGGACCCTAAATGTATTCTAAATGTACAATATCAAAATCCTCTCAAATTTGTAAATGGGGATTTTTGGAACGGGTCAAATGCAGATAGAACCTTCTAATTCTAAAAAGTCACTTTTCACTTGGAATTATAAGGTTCTATCTGCCAAAATTAATTGAAGCAAAAATTTTCAAGAAACACAAACAGTTTGCTTATAATTTGTTTTAAAACATAAAATTAGTGTTGTAACAATGTGTTGACATGCATGAAAAAGTTAAATTTAATGATTTTTATGACATTTATTTCATATTCTAAATTAATATTTTTTTCTTGTTCAAGTTAAGCATAAAAGGCAGTGCTAAATATTTTGTCCAGTGCAGAAGTTAAATTTAGGTAGGAATATGATGGGTAATTAAACACATTATTGCAGGAACCATTTAAGTTTAATTTCCCTTTTGTTTAGACAAAGCAGCTACTGTAATACATCTGAGCAGGACTTTATTCTACAGAAAGTGGGACAGGTGAAACAGCTTTCTCTCTAGACATCAGTATGGCTGAAATAGCATGCTAACATTTATTGTTGTAATTAAGACCCCATCAATTAAATTATTGACTATTTGATCTTTAAGGCTTAATATTGTAAAATTTAAGACATTTTAAGACTAAAAAAACTGCAAGAAAACAGACAATGCTTCAGCAAAGGTGTTTAACAAAGTTTAATAAACATTGAAAAATGTTTCACTGACTAATTATATAAACTAAATATATACTAATTATATAAACTAACTATATACTAAAAATATTTCACATTTAAAATATTTAAATTACTTCAACTATGCAACAACTCAGTTTTTACCAACAATGTAAAATTTAACATTTCATCTCACTTAATCTAGTGTACACTTTAATCCAGTATGCCATAGCGTAGAGCTTTATAGCTATACAGCTTAATTCAAGTACACAGGATGGATCAAGGTTAAAACATAACCTAATATATACATAACGTTCCCTTGTATGACAATGACATGACTTGAATAAAGCAAATAGACTACAAAACCCAAACCTATCCTCTTAATAGCGCTGCTGGCTAGCATGGTGTCTAATTGAAAATAGCTTCTCAGCAGTCAGATACAACAAAACACACAAAAAGACTGTAATTCCCTGGAATTTGGGCTGCTGTCATTGACAAGATCATAAATAAAATAGTCGATCATGAGGTTTCTAATAAACATCGCATTGTGTGAAATTATTTAGTCTTCTCTTCACCGATTTAGCGTTTTTCTGCAATCTCTTCCGCTATCGCGGCGACATGACAAAGAACGCTGATCCTGATTGGTCCTCGTGTGTGCATTCGAAGTGCTGATTGGCTCACGCAGATAGAACCTTATAGAGCCAAGTTAGAGTTCGACTTTGTAGATAGAACCTTTTTGTTTTCTAAAAATGTCCCAAAATGTACACAACTTAAGAAAAAGAAACATGCTGTAAAAAATAAACTGCTGTAAATAAGTTGTCACAGAATATGAATATGTGAATAACTCAATTTTGACAAAAATGTCAGACAGAACCTTATAATTCCAAGGGAACGAGATATATATATATATATATGTGTGTGTGTGTAACACAGAATATAATGTCACAGAACATTACCAAATGTGCATGATGCATGATGATGGTGTTTTAGTGTGTACCTACAGAATGGAAATGAATGGAGATTAATCTGCTGGGCGGAGGGCTGACATGAGTCTGATTATGGGGTCTCTCCTACCTCAGTCAAGGCCCGCCCATACAGAGCAAAGGTTAATGTTAATGCAGTTGTCCTCTGAAAAATCTCCACCCTCCTGCTCTCAATCTCTTAATTTTCCTTCTGTCATTTTCTGCAACATTTTTTTCCCCCTGATTCTTCAAATACTTTAATTGTGAAAAAAATAAATTGGTTATGAACACCTGCATCAAGAATGAACAAAGTCGTAATTTGTGTTATTTAATGCAGAGCAGTTTGTTAGTCAATTAACTGAAAGTGGAATGCAGATAAAACAAACATGTGAACTGCTCCATATGACCAGGTGTGTAATGAGTGTGGCAAAGGGCACAATCAGCGTGGACAAAGGACAGTTCTATTCCTTTCATAACATCAAAGTGAATGAATCTGTGTTATAAGTAAATAAATTGCAACTTGATGTTTTTCAAAAATTTAGAAATACAGATTCCCTTTTTATTTCACAAGAATTGTTCATCTGAGAATGCCTTAATTTGCTTCGAAGATATTAAACATTGACTGGCAAATAATTTCTTACAATTAAATAAGAGCAAAACCTAAGTCTTGATCTTAGCTTCCTCTTTGCCTTGCTTACCTGGCCTAGTTGCCCAGTTAGGTCTGTTGTCGTTGAACTTACAAGATCATGTGAGGAATCTTGGAGTGATTTTTGACTCATCTTTACTTTTCAGTAAGCAGATTAGTGCTGTTGTCAAAAGTATCCTGAGATTACTACCTGAGATCGATCACTAAAATAAAATATTTTCTTTCCCATACTGACTTGGAAATTGTGATCTACTCACTTATTTCATCAAGGATTGACTATTGCAATTCATTGTATATTGGTCTACCCTAAATTGCGTTATCCCGTCTACAGCTTGTCCAAAAGGCAGCAGCCAGGCTGTTAACAGGGTTATGAAAGAGGGATCACATTTCACATTTCTCATTGGTAAGCAGTCCTTTGTGTGGAACATAGCTAGGCCTCTTCTCGCTTTAGAAAGTGGTCTTGATGAGGCCTCCACTCTTAGAGCTCCTTTGAGTGGTACTAGGTCTCCTCTCATCAGGGGTGTGTCCCCTCTGGCGACAGGCAGGATATAATTTTATCCTTGGTCATATTCCCTTTAAGGTATTCTTTGAATACCAGGCCCTGATCTAAGCTGCCTAATGTACCCATGGTTTCTGGCCCTAGGGAATAAAGTCACGACGACCACTGGTGCGTACCGCTAAGATGGGGAACTGTGACTCTGGATTAGTTCCGTTGAAGTCAGCCATACTTGTGTAAGCCATACGGCACTCATTACTTCAGCATGGCGGAGTGAGCATTTGTTCCCCATTAGCATTCTAGGACGCAGTGCTAGTTCCCATTCAAAAGGGAATGTCTCGGGTTATGAATGTAACCTTAGTTCTCTGAGAAGGAGAATGAGACATTGCGTCTCGACGCCATGCTTCAGGCATGCCTGCCCACATCTCCTTCAGACAAGAAGTGGATGGCGTGTACTCCAAACGCCCTTTTATACTCTGGTCACACCAGTAGTGACATCATAGGTTGTCGTCTGCCAATGTTATTGTCGTGTTTTGACACCTGCTTCAGACACTGGTCATGCAGGAGAGATTCCCCATTAGCATCCTAGGATGCAGTGTCTCATTCTCCTTCTCAGGGAACGTCTCAGGTTACGACTGTAACCCTGGTTCCCTGAGAACAGGGAACGAGACACTGCGTCCTAGAACGCTTATGGGGAACGCCCTCGCGTGACAGGTATCTGAAACGATAGTCGAATCACGCCAATCCTATTGGCCGGCGACAGCCTATGACGTAATACTAGTGCGACCAGACAGAATATAAGGGGCGCCTAGAGAACATGTCGTCCGCTATTCATCTGAAGTGACTGTAGCAGGCAGCCCAGATGCATGGCAACGAGACGCAGTGTCCCATTCCCTGTTCTCAGGGAACCAGGGTTACAGTCGTAACCCGAGACGTTCCGTTTCGAAAGGGAACTCGCACTGCGTCCTAGAACACTTATGGGGAACGAAATACCCACGCCGCCATGCTGAGGGGAGTGCATTCCAAAATGGCTGAGAAGAGAGCTAAAACACTCAACCCCTGGTCACAGGCTGTCAGTGACATAACTCCCTACGGCCACTGCCCAAGCTAATGAAGCCTCAAAGTGGCCTCCACAGAGTGAAGGCCTGCCAAGGCCGCTCAAAGGCTTGGAACCAACAGCTTCAAAGGAAGGGGTTCCTTTAAGGAAGAATGGCCAGAGGACCGAGAGGACTCTGGCCAGTCACTTACCAGGGGGACAAAATCAACCCCAAGGGTCACCAGGGAGGCCGAACCGGCCCAACCAAGGGCTAGTCAGGCCAACAACCTGTCTGAAAGAACAGAATCTCTACAAACTTCCTCAGAGAGGAAAACCCTGTGAGAGGGACTGCAAAAAAGGCAGTACCGAACTCACCGGACCAGAGATGGGCATCCCTGGGAGTAGAGCTCAGCAAAATTGCTTTAAACCCTGAAAGAGGGGAGCAACCTACTCAACCTAGGAACTACAGAGTGAGACTGAAGCACTCTGGAGGCTGGGTACTCTACCTAAGCCAGGGGAGGAACAGAGACTGGAATATAGTAGTAGACAGAAAATACTCCTAACATATAGACCGAACTCAAACAGTAAGGGAGTATCAACAGCCTAATACCGATCCTTCAGGGCGGTCTCAAAAAAGTCCTTCTACCTTCCGACCGGTCTTCGGGAGCAAGTCCTAATGACCCAAAAACATAAGGGGAGAACTAAGCTCGACCGGGACGAGCAAAGCCAAACCTGAACAATAAAGAGCTGTGAAACAGCACCAAAAATGGTGAGGATTCCCAGAAGTAGCCTGGAGAATCTGAACAGCTCAGAGATGGAGGTAAACAGAAAGTGAAACCTAACACCATCTAGATAACGTACACAAGGAGGCTCCGAGGAGCCAACTACTTAGACATGAGAATATATATTGCAAGCTTGGAATACTCGTTCGCACAGCAAACACGAGCCGTGTGCTCAGCATGTCGCCTATCTACCCTTAAAAAAAGGGGAGCACAACATAACGCTACCGGAATGGCGAGGAGGCCTCATGAAGGGCCTGCTACTCCCAATAAACACAGCCGTGGGCCCGGGTTGCCAATGCTAGAGCTCTAGGGAAGTGAACTCCAATTATCAATAGGAAGGAGAATAATGCATTCGACCCTAGCAGTATAGGTGTAAAGCATGCATGGGGCATAGAGCTTGAATATAAAGAAAGAGAGATCCAGGGGATCTCAGAGAGACTCAAAGAAGCTAGCTCCGGATGAATAGCAGCCTCAACAGGGAGACACCCAAGAAGGCCAGCCATTTGAACCAAAAACTTGAAACAAATCAAGGGGCCACTCACAATGAGATTACCAAGCTCAGAGAGCGGAGGCTTCAGCAAAGAGCACACTCTCGAAAGCGAGAGGAAGCCTACAACGCTTAAAGCGACCACAGGGAGACTAATAACAAAAGCTCAATGCTTGTCACTACGCTAAATGCTAAACACCACCAGGGAACCACATACTCAAACATTGTTAAATTCAGTAGCAATGGAGTAAAGGAACAACCTGAACAGAGGAAGCCTCAGGGCCTGCTACTCGCATTCTTAGCCTAATGCAGAAGGCGGGCCCCCGACTAGAAGCAACCCTGACGAGAGGGGAGGCAAACATGAGCTGAGCGACTAGCAAGGGAGGCTGAACAGAAGTAGCCAACACCTACTGCTGAAATAGTCGGAACAGGTTGACAACGTCTACCTAGGTCGGGACAGGGGCGGCCCAGGAAGAGGGCCGACCCTCTGAACATGACCGCACCGAGGCTCAGTGGAGGCTAAAAACCCATATAGTTAAATAAGTAAAAACTGGGTGTTTTTAAATAAGTAAAAAAGCACAAAAACCACTACCCAAAAACAGATGGCCAAAAAGCCGCTACCAAGGTCATGAGGAACTGGAGCTCAAGAGAGCAGAGGTTCAAATAGAACTGCATCACTACAACCTAAGGAAGGGACCTGAACTGGGGGCCAAGACGGCCTACACTAAAAAAAAAAAAAAAAAAAAAAAAAATCAACTGAAGCCCAACATAATTAGGAGGCTACAGAAGTAAAGGACAGCTAAATGATAAAATAGCTTGCCACACTACACAATCGTTCTGAAAAACACCCGCTAAGAGCTTCTACTTCTAAAAACCCTAACGTATACAAAATAAAAGCCCCGCCAGCCTTAAGCAGGGAGCTGCGGTCACTGCAAGATGAATAAATCTCCCTTAGCGGGAAAGTGACCTGCTAAGGTCACCTAAGACCAAAAAGAGTAGAGGCCGAATGTAAAAAACGGCTGTGCTCAATATCAAGCACTAAGCCAGACCCTCAGAAGGCGTTCTAGGGAACAAACTCATCATCGGGCCCAGGCTTCAGGCCTGATGTTAGAGCATGCGCAGGGCAAGGAAGGGTACAGGGGGAAGAAGAAAAAGAAGAGAGGGAGATGGAAAACCCTCAAAAAAGAGAGGAAACACTCAGCGGCGCTCACCGCGCCAGCTTTGTATCACCTCTCTCAAATCCTGCTTTTTCTTTCTAGCGTCACGTCTTCCCTGAGACCTGCTCCTCTGCAAAGGAGGGGCCCGAGAGGCGACGCTAGCCCTCTGGCCCTGTCTATGATCCTCAGACCATGACGGGCCAGGTCCCCCTGGCTGCCTGGGTGCAGATTCGGATCGGTGCGGTATACAGGATTTAAATGCTGCTGAGCGCGCCCTCGCCTCCCTGAACTTCCCAACCACCGCCTCGACGGAAGTACCAAAAAGTTCAAGCGGCGAGACCGGCGCATCGAGGAGAAAACCCTTCTCTTTCTCCCCGATGTCAGCCAGGTTCACCCACAGGTGTCTCTCCGTTGCCGCCATCAATTGACCAATTGCGGCAGCAGTTTGTTTGGTAGCGTGGAGATCCAGATCTGTGGTGCGGCGCAGCTCAGCCACCGCATCAGGGGGAAAGACCCTGGCCCAAATCTTTCAACATATCAGCCTGATATGCTTGAAGCACTGCCATAGTGTGCAGTGCAGCACCAGCCTGACCTGCAGCCGCCTATGCCCTGCCATTCAACCATGAAGTTGTTTTTAGAGGTCTAGTAGGCAGGGCCGGAGCCTTCAAAGATGACGCTCCACCAGCAACGAAATAATTTGCGAACGTCTCCTTGATAGGGGGCATCGCCACAAATCCATGCTCGCGTATCCCCTCGACATTGGCATAATTCGCGTGCCCAAATCAGTGAATACGGGCCGAATAAGGGTTTTTCCATGCCTTCTCGATCTCAAAATGGAGATCAGGAAGGAATGGAAGGCTCACGGGAGCTGGAGGAGTATGGCCGGAAAGAAAGCGTTCGTCTAGCCTCCCACGAACCGCTTCCTCCCGAGCGCGCGCCCACAGCAGCTTTAATCTGCCCGAGGCGCCCTCCATAACATCCAACAACTCGACATACACGGGGCAGGATGGTCGCGCAGGCTCAGATGAAATACTCTCACTGCCCTCAACAACCATCGTCTGCTCTTCAGTGTGGCTTGAAGCCAAAAGAGCACTGTCTGCTGAACCAGAAGATGCCAGAGAAATGGCATCCTCATCGAGCAGATCGCTCTCATGAGCCGCCGAATCGCGAGAAAGAGAAACGCCTTTCCTCAAACTTTTCGGCGAGCTCCACCTGCGGGCCCCACGACTTGAGTCGAGGACCCGAGCCGCCAGGTGCAGATGCCTGTCCCTCCTCCCTCGAGAAGATTGACAGGCGAGAGCGGAGCGTCCGCATAGGCAGACTCTCACAATGAACACAAGCAGATCCCTCGAGAACTGAACGCGCGTGCTCCTCACCCAGGCAGTGAATGCACAAGTCGTGTGTGTCATCCGATGTCAGATATCTCGGACACGGATCGGCACAACGCTTGAAACGCTTCTCAGACATGATCAAAAAGGATCTTACCTTGATACAATCGCAACAGACAGTCACTGAAAACGAAAAGAGGAAGACATGTTCTCTAGGCGCCCCTTATATACTGTCTGGTCGCACTAGTATTACATCATAGGCTGTCGCCGGCCAATAGGATTGGCGTGATTCGACTATCGTTTCAGACACCTGTCACGCGAGGGCGTTCCCCATAAGCGTTCTAGGACGCAGTGCGAGTTCCCTTTTGAAAGGGAACCAAAGTTAAATTCGTAACCAGAGACATTCTGTTAAAAAAAATTGCTAAAAGGTGTTGCTCTTCTTTTCAAACTTTCAGTCATTACTGTTCTCTCTTCTATCCTATATGTGGAGTTTATGCTGATCTATAGCCTAAAAAAACAGGGTATAGATCAGCCTAAATGGGCAGTGCAAAAATGTGCAGGACCTGGAAGATTTTTCTGAAAAATAGAAGGCAGTATAACTGCTCAGTAAAAGCAAAGGACTCAAGAACAACATAAAAACAGTCACTGATTATTCAGGTAAGAGACAGTACTAAGAATCAAGCATGTGTAATCATTTGAACTGCTTCCAGGTCTTTTGAAACTATTTCAGGTCAGGTCTTTTATCTTGCTGCCACATGTGGTTTGTGGTTTTAGCTCTCAATAGTTCCAAACAAATCAATGCTCTCAACCACTTTCACCAATGAGAGCAGAACATGTCATAGGGTGCACTAGGTCTTGACTTGAATCAAGCCTGTTGCTGCTGGAGAGAACTCTTAATGCATCTTTACACAGCAAAAGCAGAACAGAAACCAAATCTGAAGCACCATAAAACCAAAATTAGTTTTAACACAAATAAAAATATAAAAATTTTAATTAATTTCCTGAGAGGTTTGTCACAGTATTAGCTTCAGTGGTATTAACAGCTATTTTCTTTTTCTTAAAGCTGCAGTCCGTAAGTTTTGCCTCTTTACAACTACAACTACAACTGCAGTTATTTGCGGAATTATCATCTTTACGTGGGTTGTGCATCGGCACGGCTCCTCAGCACGGATGAATCTAATGTTTGCTGTCAGTCACCACATCAGCGTGGATACTATACTTCGGAATCACAGATTCTACGTCTTGGAAGTATGACAAAAATAAGAATTTTCTCCGGAAAATGTCATTTGAACAAGTAACCAACCAATCTGCTAATTTTGTTCTGACCAACTGAGAAAAAAAGCATTACAATAAATCGCACCGCCAATGGTGATTAAATCTAACGATCGCTTAGCTCGGATCACATCAAACCATGCAAATTATTATTATTGTTATATTTTGTTCTCAAATTGTTAATGATAACAACATCAGCATTGTGTGACTATGTGTATTTAGTGTGTATTAGCGTTACCTGTAGATTTCAATTTCTGTAGCCAAGTCTTTTGCTTTTGAGTATGGGTGAATCTCCAGTTGTCACTGATGATTGTGATTTGGACCTTTCTGGATTACAATCCGCCATCAAAATGGTAAGTTTAATTATTGCAGCCGCTGTGAGAAAAGGCTATGAATGATCCTTCTTTATGTAAACAGACGTGACGTAATGATGCAAAGACGAACGGCGGCATGCTCAAATTTCCCGCGGAAACCCACCAGTACCGCTCTTATTAGAAAACATTAGTATAAGCTTACCGTTGTGAATCGGGCTAAGTTATGGAGATAGTTTTGAACACTGGCTGGTTATGTACTTGCTCAAAAATTGATTTTGGATCATTTTTAACCAAAAAAAGCAAGCACAGTGCAGCCTTAACTCGGCTGTGTTAAGACATCTTTAGTAGTAAAGAAAGATGAAACTGTGTTAAGGTTAATATTTTGAAGGACATATATTAAATACACATCAGAAACCAATGTTTCACACTGATTTGGAAGAGTTAGAGATTACAAAAGTGAGAATACTATAGATAGGTCTATATGTATTTTGACACTGGCATGATTTCTGTCCAGTACATTGGTCCGAAATTAAATAATTACTATGGATTACTATATCTGCAGTTAGCTAACATGTACACAGTGAGCAACACTTCACTAGCTACCTTAAGATGTCAGGCCTAAATTAACTTCAAAATAGTTGCAGTTATTGGCGTTTGTTAACATATATCTATCTTCTGTGATTAGATTTGTTGTTAAAGTTAGCAACACTTAGTACAAGACAATTCCATATTAGTACACATTAGGGGTGACCCTGAATAGTCGACGATTCGATGCTTCGATTGGAGGAGCCTGATTCGACTACCAATCTCACAGTCAAATCTTCGCAGAGGTGTTATGAAACGAGATATGGGGGTGCTCAATATCTGATTTTACATAGACGTACCGGTTCTCTCCCAATAGGTTAATATACAGCGTATTATGATAATGCTATGAATAAAAATGTGAAAAGAAAGAAGCTTTTAATAAATATTTTTAATGTGTGTGAATAAATCCAACCACCCCTGTGACAGATTTAAGTTTCACTTCCATGATTCGTGACCAACAGAGGGCATCTTGGCGGCATGGATTAAATCTTTAACAATAAGAAAATCTAAAGTGTAGAATTGGATGCACTTTGAAATGGTAAATGATCCAAAAAATGTATATGCAAGTTGTGCCAACAGCTCATGTCCTATACCACTCAACAACGACAAACACTGCCAGGCCACTGCCGGCCAGTGTTAACAAGCTGACAAGCGCTATTTGAAAAGACTCAAATGGACACAGGCAGATCGCGTGAAAGACTGGATTTTTTTCTCTCAATCAGGTAGGGTACAAGTGATTTCAAAACATTTCAGCCGGTTCTAATTTGATTTTTGGATGCTGTGAATGTTTAGCTAAAAAGGCTGCCACTCCAGTTTAGCGTTTATTGCCTCTGCAGTTAAAAAGACAAAGTTGACAATTCTGGCTATACTTTTGTTTTAATCATTTACTTTTTAATCATTTCTTTAATTTTAATTTATTTATTGATCACTCTGGGTTATTTAACTATTTGTGGCTTGTGTTTTGAATGTTCCCCTGCACTTCAGGCATTTTGCAGTTGTGACTTGATTATGACTATTGTTCCTTGGTTGATTCAGTCATTGAACACATTTTTTTTGTTAGACAGTGCATCAGTGACAGGTGATAAGATCAGCAGCATAAATGTGGATGACCATAGTAAAAAGTATAACTGTAGTTAGAATAAACTAAGAACTATGACAATAAACATGAAGCTGGATACATAAAATACCACTGTTGGTTAGATTCATGAGAGGACAGCTAATGCATTAAAAAGTTCAAGTAGACTGTAAATATTAACATTATAGCACTTAATGAACTATACAGCTTAAGTTGTAAAATATTCAGGCACCAACACTGTGAAAAGTGGATACCTGCAGTTGTTACCTAAAAGAGCTATTTATACCTGATTTAACACATAAAACTTTGGGGAACACTTTAGAATTTGGTAACACTTTAGAATAATGGTCCGTCAATAATAGGTAACTACACAGTAAATAATGCAGGACAAATGAGCAGTAGACCTACTACATTAACACTTTAGCTACTACTGGAAACTTATATGGAAACAAGATTAACTATTCAGTATGTAAAAACAAATTAAGGACTGAGATAGTTCCTTATTAGGTCATCAATAATTACTGAATGAGATTAGCCTCATTAAGAACTATTCTATGACAAATTATAAAGAATTACCAGCTAACTACTAATCACAACATTAACATTTGTCTGAGATGTTAATTACTTACATGTTACCTAATTCGTCTGCAGGAACTATAGTTGTCACACAGATACCGGACTGTGCCTCACACCTATATATATATATATATATATATATATATATATATATATATCTCCTATATGTATATATATCATATATATATATATCCTATATATATATATATATATATATATATATATATATATGTGTACCCAAACGATAACACTTTCTATGAAGCCTGTATTTATAATGCATCATAAGGGTATTCTTAATGCATTATAATACATGCATAATGCCTTATAAACAATTGTTTATAAGGCATTATGTGTATATTATAATGCATTAAGAATACCCTTATGATGTATTATAAATGCAGGCTTCATCTGGTGTTATAATGCATTGTACTCTTAAAAGTTACAACCACAAATAGTTAAGTATTATAATGTATTGTACCTGTTGTTATGATTATTTATTAGATGATACAACATATTATAAGGTTGTTTATAAGGCATTATCCATGAATTATAAATACAGGCTTCATAGAAAGGATTACCACACAAACTTTTCTTTTGGATGTGATTAATCACGATTAATCGTTTGACAGCACTATTTACTATGTTTCTTGTTGCTGTATTTGTAGCCCATGTGTGCACTGGAAACTTCAGTACCAAGACAAATTCCTTGTGTGTGCAAGCACACTTGGCAATAAAGCTCTTTCTAATTCTGATCTGTCTTGGTGCTGGACATCACTTCATGGTGTTGGACATAAACTGAAATTAGAATATAAATTAATATATAAAGTATAAGTTTTGTGAAACATTTGCCTACACCGAACAGAAGGTGTATCTTCTTTCTTCGAATGTTGTATAAATTATAGATGTTGTATTTTATCCATTATTATACTGTTTATCCTCTACAGAGAATATCATATTTTTTTCTCTCTGTGTCTAAAATTAAATAATCTGAGATTATGCAGTCTCACATCTGAAAGCCTCTCAGAATCTCTGTGAGAGCAGGATTAAGCTTGCATTGTAAGAATATGTATCTCCTCAGGGGGAAGATTATCTCATGAATACTGCTTCTGGAGTTCATCCTTTTCATCCATTACAGCAGGATAAATCGAATTACACAAACTGAAATTACACTTACAGGATTATCTTAAATGACATGTTAACATAAAAAAGTTCACCCATAAAAACCACCCTTAACAACAATATCTCCCACTTTATATTAAGTGTCTTTACAATGTACTAACATTTAAATTAATCATTTGATACAATGCACTTATAGTGTACATACAAGTTTTTACATTGTACTTTGTATTTTAAAAATACCTGCATCTAATTACAGCTGTAATTCATTTCCATAATTACATCTATGCTGACCCTTCCCTTACCCCTTAAATCACCCTTAAACCTACATATACCGTGAAACCTGTTCCTATAACCTTACCCGTATCCAATAGCATTAAAAGTGTTTTGCAATACAGCATGAACACAATAGGTACATTGTACATAATATTTTTTATGTAAGTACATCGTAGTTAAAGACAATATAAAATGTGACCCCAAAATTAATATGAGTTTATTTTATTTTATATATTTTTTATTTTATTTTATATCAACAGGTAGTCAGTTATCTGTATCTGTGTTTGATTTCTAAGACTTTACAATTATCACAATATATGATCATAATATTGTATAGCATTTTTTTGTGAAATAATTGTATTATATGTATGTAATTTTATAACTTTACAAATAATGTATTTGTTTGTAATGTAAAAGCAGTTCTTAAATAACATTTCTTACTATTATCAGAGTTGAAAACAATCATGTAGCTTAATATATTTTTGTGGAAAATGCGATTAAAAAAAAAACCCTTTGATTAATGGAAACTCTAACAGAACAGCATTTAATTAAAAGTATTCACTGTCACTTTTGATCAATTTAATGTATCCTTGCTGTAAAAATAATCATCTATTTTAATAAACAATCAAACAAAACAAATAAAACAAACAAACAAAATCTTACCGACTCCAAACTTTTGCATGGTGTACCTTTGTTAGCCTTGTTGTGTTTACTTCAGTTTGACATTATTTACTTTTGTTTTGTAACAAAACTCTTCTAAAAGAAGGCCATAATATTTGAGAGAAAGAAAAATATTTCTGTTTTCTTGTTAAGAATCTCCAGCTGGGATATTAGAGGATTGAAAAACCACGGGCACATTAAATTATATTGTTTTCGATTAGAGCTTTTATTAGGGCACACAGGTGCATTTCGCTGTTCTTTATATTTATATATTTTTCCAGCTGAGGTCTCATATGGTGGTCTCTCTGACAAACAAGAGTTTGCGTGTCCAGTGAGAGCTGTGGAAGTAAATGACCGCTGGCTATCTCTCCTGAATACGCCTTATTGATTTGAAGCTTTGGCTTTAATTATTTTTGGATTGGGAAATGTTTCTATCATGATTTGATTGATTATGCCAAAACTCTTTGCTGTTATTACATGGACGGTCCATAATAAGTGTAAACGATCATATCCCCCAACTTCCTGTATTTCTTTATTATTTTTGGGGTTACAGGAAGAAACTTGGATTATGCTACTATGCACACATTTACACAGGGAGTTCTGGAATTTGTAATATCATCTTAAATCACAATTGACAATTTAATTTAATTTTCTTATTATGTAGTCTCACATAGCATTTACTGACAGGATCAAAAACAGGTAGCCAGAGTGAGCTATATGTATAATGTATTTATATTTATATAAATATTTGTATTTATATTTATTTGTATTTATATTTATCCAAAATGTATTTTATGTTTGGAAATGAATTTTCTTCTACCTTGAGTACATTTTGTGATATATTGTGGAATTTGAAAGTTTAAACAAAATATATTTAAATAGAAGAAAATATTTAATGAAACCACACTATTTACAACATAGCATCTATTTGAAATATATTTCGGTCTGATTGTACCAGTCTGCAACTTTACAGTAAACATGCACGACCGTTCAACTGGTAAGTCAACTTGGTACTGGTAAGATTCTTTAATTTTTTTGAAAAGTCTCTTATGCTCATGAAGGCTGCATTTATTTGATCCAAAATACAGTAAAAACAGTAATATTGTTAAATATTACAATTTAAAATAACTGTTTTCTATTTGAATATATTTTAAATTGTAATTTATTCCTGTGACCAAAGCTGAATTTTCAGCATCATTATTCCAGTCTTCATTGTCACATGATCCTTCAGAAATCATTCTAATATGCTGATTTGCTGTTTCAAGAAACATTTATTATTATCAATGTTGAAATCAGTTGTGTACACTGTAAAAAAAAAAAAAAAAAAAAAAAAAAAGGCAGCTATGGTTGCAAGAATAATTGTGTAAAAAAAATACAGTAAAATGTAAACATTTACAGAACAACCTGTAAATTCTTACAGTATAAAAGTAATTTACAAACTAGAAAAATTTTAATTTAAATTTAAACCAGCACACTGCTACTAAAATCTGTTTTGTATCTTTTATATATACTGACAACCACCATAATAATGCAGGTGAAGAACCATGCCACATGAAGAACCATGAATAAGCTCATCAAAAGTAGCATTTCCACAGGCAGAAGTATTTACTAGTACATAGAAGGTGCACAGAGTCATTCAAGCAAACACAAAACACCATCATGGTAACACAAGACACTTGAATATTGCAATAAACATTCATTAAACAACAGAAGATGTAACATAAAACCCAAATGTACATAACTGATAGCAAAAACTATTAAGAAACATGATTATTTAAACAAAATACCTTCAAATGTGAAGTGTCACATAGGGAATTATGGGGATGTCAGTTTACAGTTTTTGACTATAAATTATTCATTGATTTGTTCTCTCTTCTAAAAACTGTACAATTAACATTTTACTGTAAAATTACATGAAACGTCTGGTTAGATCTTTTACAATTTTTTAAACCCAACTTACTGATTTTTACAACTTACTGACCGCAAACTTTTGAACGGTAGTGTATAATGTTCTTTCTATTCCTCAAAGAATCCTAAAAAACAGTTGTGCATAACTGTTTTCAACATTGACAATAATAAATGTTTCTAGTGTACATCTATGATCTATGAGAGACCAAGGTCACAGACTGAAACAACGACAGCTGACCACAGGCTGACAAATTAATAATAATAATAACAACAACAACAACAACAACTTAAATAGTACCGTATCTTTCTAAAGTAAGCCATTCAAGGTACATCCCTGTGGACAGAGGGTGTTTGACACCTTGTATACACAATGACACCCAGGGTGGGAGAGTGTCTCAAGTGGACAGACCCTCTGCACAAGAGAATATAACAATCCTGACACCTCAGGCAGTCGCACATCTACACGTTTCACATTGCTGCTGACAGACTAGACACTTGTCATCTTATTCCCTGTAGGACTTTTATTTTCATTGTCTCCATTTGTCTCCCTTTCATTTTTGTTCTGGACACATGGCTGGCTATTTCTCACATGAGTCACCAACAGTCAGTGTTGCACTAGATTAACTGTACTGTAGACTGGACATTCTCAATCCCCATTTCCATTTATTTTATTTTTGACAACAGATCCAATCTGTTTTACAGAGGTGGTGTACACTTTTTGTGGTTGTTTTCACGGTGTAGTTTTTTTTTTTTTTGGTAAAACTGAGCTTGTGCAACAATACATTAGTAAAAGGGTTAATGTAATTATCAAGATACAGCTCAACAATCAGCAAGTGGCAATGAAATAAGTGGCCATGTATAACTCAAGATATGATTAGACTTTAGAATAAAATATATTGTTGTAACTTTTGACCTATTATATAATTAACATGTTTGGACTAATCTGGGAGGTAGTCTGCTGCCTAAAACACCTGAAATCCTCCTTGTGTTTATCTATTTGGCTGTTTAGACATTAGTTCCATGCCTTCCCTAACAGAGGATGATGTTAAAGAAGAGTCGATGTTTATTGCAGCAGTAGCAAAAAGGAATAAGCAGGTAAGTGAGTCTTTGATATTACAGTTCAGAAAGATGATAGAATGGTAAACTGGGTTTACTGTTTTGCAGGTGGAGTGGAGATCGTGGATGTGGTGAACCAGGGATGAGCACACACCTCGCTGAGACCCAGGTAGGTATCCAAGTAAGTAGCATACAAACAGGGAATACACACAAGGAGGAGAATGGAGACATGGAGAAAAGGAACTTGGAATAACCATAGGAGATTCATTGCTAGAACAGCTAAACAGTACTTCTCTAAACGAGACCAGACAATGACTGAGCTCGAAGTGTGTG
This sequence comes from Mylopharyngodon piceus, assembly GCA_039654765.1. Taxonomy (NCBI): domain Eukaryota; kingdom Metazoa; phylum Chordata; class Actinopteri; order Cypriniformes; family Xenocyprididae; genus Mylopharyngodon; species Mylopharyngodon piceus. The sequence continues at coordinate 101,800 of JBCHWC010000049.1, forward strand.
CTTTTATGCAGAGTAGCTAATGAGGGTGATTATTGACAGGTGCAGGTGATTACTGAAAGCGTGCAGGTGAGCAGAAGGAGGGATGATGGGAAATGTAATGCAGAGGTGACTGAGCTGGTGACTGTGACACCGTTCACTTTCATGAATGTTTAAAAAATTGCCCTTTGATAACGATGGATTGTTTTATTCAGAAACATCAACCTCCTTCCCTCCCATTTATTTTGTTAGCATTCCTGTCAGAAGTGTGTATGTGTGTGTGTGATGTAAAGCTGAGGTAAGTCAGCATCATTCTGTATAATGGACAAACCTTGACAAACATTGTGCATCAGTAAAATGACAGAGCATAGTATATCTGGATTTGTTTCAGGTCATTGAAACGCATTTGAAGCTTCAAACCGTGTACAGAAGCAAACCTCACAGCCTCCAGTGGCAATTTGAACATCTGTTCCATAAACTGTAAAACGTAAAGTGCTGATGTTTTATGATGTCTTCAAGTTTTTCAAGTTTGTTGATGTTTATGATGTCATGCGCATATATATATATATATAGTTATGAGTTATAGGATGTCATAATTATTCAATCACTGTTCAACACTGCTGTTTTTAAAACACAATTTAAGCCTTTAGAAACTCTATAATGATACTTAATTAGCTTTAGTTGTGACACATTCATAAATTTAGCCCATGAATGAAGACAAAAGAGCTCTCACAAAAGGTAAGAGAAGCTGTTTTAATACATCAAAAAGGCTTTGACTATACAAAACATTTCCAAGACACTAAAAGTTCCTAAAGACACAGTTGGCAGAATTATTTTTTTAATTTTAAACATATGGTACCATAACAAAACTTCAAGGGCATGGAATAAAAAGCACAATTTCATCAAGGGAAATAAGATGTTTGATCAAAGAGGACAGCGGAGAAAAAACTTGACGTACTGTTCAAGACGTGCAAGATGACCTGTTGAAAGGTGGAAAAAACATTTCAGTACAGACTAAGAAGAGCACTAAACAATCACTGACTTCCTGAATTCTTTGAAGTATCAAGCATTTTGACAAAGATCATGATGCCTTCAGTGCATAATCTGAAGCTTCACTGGATCATTGGACTTACCAGCAGGACAATGATACACATCCAAATCTACCAAAGCGTGGTTCAGGGATTGGTCTTGGAATGTCCTTGAGTGGCCTGCTCAGTCTCCAGATTTAAATCGCCTTCAAAATCTTTGGTGATTTGAAAAAAGCTGTGACAACAAAGAATATCATTGAGCTGGAAGTTTTTGCACAAAAGGAACGGCCTAAGATTCCAGTAGATAGGTGTCAGAAGAATGTAAGCACTTAATGTTTATTTAAGGTAACAAAGAGTAAATGATTCTCTACCAGAATAATGGGGTAGAATAATTTAGAGCCAATTGTATTTTTTTATATTATTATTATTATTATTATTATTATTATTATTTTGCAGGTCAGGGGGGTTCAATCATTTGGAATGCAAGTGTATATATATAAATTCTTTAACACTGCCAAAAGAAAAAGACCTAAACCTGTCCCCCTTCATTGGGATAACATCCCAGAACAGGAGCGCATGATCTGGATGTTTTCAGAATGATTAAAAAGGTCAATATGCTGATAATTTTGACAATGCTTGACCTTTGATGAAAAAAGTAACAAAACTGAGCTGAATTAAAATAACTTTTTCTTTGTTTGCCTCTTTCACATCATGCATGAGCATCCTGCGCTGATATTGTCCCCTGGCTGGCCTTCAGTGAGTGACTCGACTTCTAAAACACAGCATCGATCTAACATAACAGTCTTATTAACATGTCAAAACCCACAGCCCGCTCATAGCTGCTTCGCTGGCAGGTGTACAGTTAGCTAAACATCTACCTTCTGATTATGGAACAAAGGGTTTTTAGGTGACTAGAGTCTTCCAGATGACGGGACAAAGAGACACCCAGAATTCCCTTACATTGAAAGTGAAGTACAAAATACTGTGACCAATTCTTAACACTTATTTTATTTTATTTTATTTTTTAATGTTTATTATTATTATTTTTTATTATTATTTCAGTAATTGCAGTGTTTTAAGCAGTGTAAGGCCCAGCTAGGGAAAACTACCCCACATGTATTATTGATATACTGTCGATAAATGCCATACCGAAGAGTCCCAATCCTGGAGGACTTGTGTGACTGCAAGTTTTCTTGTTAATCAATCAAGGCTTTTGAAACCAGTGGAGAAAACTCTCAAACAATCAATTCAGAGTTGCTGTCAATCAAATACCCACAACCAAAAAGCAGTAAAAGACTTTCCATCAGCGTGAATGACATCATCTCCTGTAGGATTACTGAAATGTCACAAGGTCAAAAATCTGTCAGTCATCTGTTGGTTCGCAATTTATATGACAGAGCATCGTGGATGTGATCAGATGTGTCTAATGTGAAACTCACAGATTTGCATTTTATGCTCATTATTGTTTCTGTAGATTCAGTATTGTATTTAAATATATATATTTAACTATATATTAAAAATATATAGTTTCCATATAATATCTAATAAGTTAGCTTAAAGTGATCTCTTTTGGAAAAAATTGTCTTTTTGTTGATATCTTGCAGATTGCAGCTCTTACATATAACACCACTCCAGATCATTTCTGAAATTTACAGAAGAATTATTATAAAATTCAGTCTAATTTCAAAAGATTTGTAGATGTTTTCTCAGCTGATTTGAAAATGTTTGCTAAAAATTACTGTTATGCTGTATTTTAAATGATGTGCAAATAATTACACGGTATGCAACAATGCATGTTTTAAAATACAGTATTCAAAATTATGATTACATGACCCCCAACCTGTCACATTCACAAAGTAATAAAATGAGGGACAGTACATAATGGAGTTCCATACTATCACAGATAAACAGATAAACTCATGGTTGCCAGTCTTCATAAAATGCATGGAAGTTTGAAGATGTTGCAAAATAATAATAATAATAACAATAATAATAATAATAATAATAATAATAATGAGACTAGGGAGTGTTGTAACAGGGTGAGTTGTAACACTGTTGGTTTAACCATTTGTATATTAGTTACAGGGGTGATATCGTTAACATACATCTTGAGGTAACAGAAGACAAAAAAAAAAAAAAATCTAAATTTCACTGGTTAATGCATGTTAAATGACAAAACTGCATCATCTAAATAAGCATATTCAGATGATTACTATTATTATAAGCACATTATATAAGCACTTTTTTTTTTTTTTTACTTCAACAATAATCTGCCAAGGGTCTTTGCTCCCAAGCTTCAAATTTTTTGACAGACATTTTTCTCCTTTAAGGACCTCAGAGTACCTTTGTTAAATTGATGCACAAGGTTCAAATGATTAGAGTAAAGAGTCACTGCACTCTATCACATGATAGCTTTGGGTAAGAAAATCCAAAGAAATCCATTTATCGGAAAAAGAATTTCATTCCCCCGGTTTCACAGACAAGGTTTAAGCCTAGTCCCAGACTAAAATGCATTGGTTGAGCTGTTTTAACTGAAAGCAACTTGCACTGACGTATCATATGTCAGTGCCACTGTTTTGTCTCAAGATGCACACCAGTAATGTTTTTTTTTTTTTTTTTTTTTCCTTCCCAAAGGCATGTTTATAAAAGCTAATTAAATAACCCAATTGAACTAATCCTGGCTTAATCTAAGCCCTGTTTGTGAAACCAGGCCATAGTGTTTTGGTTTGGTTTAGTTCTAGTACTTGTTTCCTTTGTTCTCATTTTTCCACCACTAGTTAGTTTCCATGGTTTCTAATTAGTTTACACCTGTTCCCTGTTCTGTTGATTAACTTCCCTTTTGTGTTTACGCTCTGGGTTTTCCTCAGTTCCTGGTGTAGTGTTAACGTTGTGTTATAGCGTGTATTGCTTTGTTTCCCTATGTGTTTATTAAAAGTCAGTTTAATTGTCTTCCTGCATGCTCTCTTGGATTGCTGCAGCTTAACCATGACAGAACACTAGACCAAGATTAGATTAGGCCATAAAATTATGGATTTATCTGCTGTGCACCTCCTTTTGTTGGAGCAAGGAGAGCGCTCCCTTGAGGACCACACAAGGGACTTTTTAGTGGCATGCCTCACCCACTATCCTCACCACTCGCTCTGCATATTTTCCCTGCCCATGGACGGTCTTCAGGAGAATTCGCCACTTGGAGAGGGTGCTGTGCCAAAATGACTCTACTTTCACCGTCTGCCCAGCAGAAGAAGACCCTGCCAGCCCCACTCCAGACCCAGTCAGACTTCAGCCACGCCCAACATAGACCATGAACCTGAGCCCAATGCAGACAGGGAGACCAAGTCTGCCATGAAGAGAGCGTATTTAATACTGTGTATGTATTTAATACTGAGGCCATCTTCACTCCGGAGCCCGAGCCAGTTGACGTGTCTGACCAGTTGTGAGAGCCGGCACCCATGGCCATCCTAGTGGGGATTTTGGTGTAATTTGACTGTGTGGAACTGGATACCATCCATGCCCCCTTCCCTGATGTACAGTGGCTGCCTATGAGCATGGTCAATAAAATGATTCCCTTGTTCCCTCCTATTCCCAAGCCAAGTCTCCTGAGTCTCCGTTGGTCCCTCCCAGCTCCAAGTCTCCCGCGTCTCTGCTTGTCCCGCCAAGCTCCAAGTTTCCTGCATCATCGATAGTTCCACCCAACCTCCCACTCCCTCCTCCTCAGCCAGCGCCAGCCAGTCCCTCAGCCCGCCTCCGCTGGCTTCTGTTAGCCACTCAGCACCTCCTTCAGTGGCACCATACAATGGTTAGGATCCTCCTTGGGCCTCCCGGTAATCAGCTCCACCTCAGTGTGATGATCCCCTAGCTCCACCTCGGCCCTCTGACCCACCGGCTCCACCTTGGCTCCATGCTCCCTCGTCTTCACCATGCAGCGTCATCCGACTGGCTCCGCCAGGCTCCCTTGTCCCACCAGCTCCACCTTGGTCTGATGTTGCTCTAGTCTCGCCACTGGATTCCAGGCCTCCGGTTATGCCTCGGTCCTACATCCCTTTGGATCCACAGGCTCTGCCTTCCCTCCGGCTCCACCGTTGTCCTCCGCCTCAGTCTTGCGAGTCATCAGCTCCGCCTTGGCCCTCCAGTTTTTTGTTTTTTTTTCAAATACATAAATGCTTAAAATAAAATTGAGGAAATGGGGTGAGGTTGAGGCTGGTGGATGGAAGGGGAGAGTGATGGGAAATGGTATAAAAATACTGAACTAGGAAATTTGATTGGGCTTTTCACACTGTCCTAGGTTATTGTCTTTTTAAACCCTGATTTAACCCTGCATATAGCAACATTTCACATTTGAAATTCTGAAAGGAGGTTACTACTTTTAACTCAGGCTTATGAATTGGGCAAGAATGAGACATAGGATGACCCAGGGTTAACAGCTTTAAGTGTGAAAAGCCCTAATATAAATCCATGCACCATTTAACATAGTGTCCGATCGTTGGGTACACTGTAAAAACAACAACACTCTTTGTATTTGACAAAATGTTTGAGACACACAGTGGAATCACACAGACATGAATCATATTTTTACAATGTACACACATACACGTGCCCCAAAGACACAATATTAAACACTATGAAGTTATGCAGCTATATTTTAAATGTCAATATTTCATATAGTAAAATATTTTCTGCTTTGTTATGAAGAGCTGTCCTAAAAACTTTAAAATATTGCACTAATTAACGTAACACAAATTAACCACTTGCAAGGAATAAAGAACCAATATAATATACATTTGCTGTGCTCAAAGCAGAAAGAGAGAATGAGAGAAAGAAAAGAAAGTATATTTTATAGGCTAAAATAAATATATAAATTATTGTATATGGCTATTAAAAAAATATATCTGAACAATTGGAACGCTTATTTGACTCATCAGTTATCAGTAAAGAAAAAAAATCTCTTTTAATATCAGGAAATATGGTGAGCTTGCCCCTATGCAAATACACATGAGCTGACTCATTTGACATTTGGAAGAGGTATGTATGGTTTGACCCTTGACGCCATGCACTAGCACCTCCTCAGATTTGCATGTCCAACTCTGAGAGTGTTTTTCAGGGCATTTGAGACCTATCTATTTGACACATTAAATCATGCTTAAATTTTTGTGGAAAAAAAAAAAAAAATCCACATATTTGTAAAAAATCTAGTATACAAATAAATGCATGCAAGATGATCAATCCTGATTCACTGTAGGCTAACTTTTAATCGTGGACATTAAACTTTAATGATACTTGTTTCTTTAATGATGGTTTAAAAAAGCAAAACAGCTGAGCTATACAGTAAAGCTGCAAGTTATCTGCAAAACCAAGTTTGTGCAGAATCTGCATTAAGCAGTTCAAGCTGAATTAAGACAGCTCTACAGGTGAACAGGGTAAAACCATACTTTCCCCAGCTGATTAATCTCAGCACATTAAGACAATTGTTTTGTACTAAGTTTTCTAAAATCTTGTGTTTAAATATGCTAATGGGGCATTGTCTAATTTGCATACATTTCGAGTACAGAAATCTTAACAGTAGATAAAGCCAGGTTCAAAATTCTTGTCAACAACCAGAAAAAAATTCATGAAGCACTTTTCAGGAATAAAATGTTACATATATCAGTTGAATGTTATATGTACAAACCCCTCTGTAAAAACCTTCAGAATATAGATGAATGTCTGGGGTATGCAAGTGCTTTGATCTGCCTGCATTGACACTATTCTTTAAGAGCTGCTGTGCAGCCAAATAATGTACCAGTTATCAATGTAAAGCTGCTTTGACACAATCTACATTGTAAAAAGCGCTATATAAATAAAGGTGACTTGACTTGACTAATGGAGTGGAGATTTTTGGCTCAGTGCAGGAGAACAAAAAAAAAAACTAATTTTCAGAAAACATTAAAAAATAGAAGAAAAAAATATTGTAAGATTATTACATTTAAGATGTAAGAATATCAATACAGTGTGCACCTTGAATGTGCTGTAAAAAATGAAACATAATAAACAAATAAAAAATAATCAACTACAGTCTTAAAACTTGCATATAGTACTGGCTGTCTGCTGTAAACTGAAAAGGTTTATGCAAAATATAAAATGCATCTATAAAACATATGTATGTCCATAGTTTTTTTTAGAGTGTTTCTCAGATGACATAGAAATATTGCACAGATCTGTCAGCTAATGAGAATCTAGTCAATCATTGCCAGCCAAGTTTAGAGAATGTCATAGGTTTCCACACCTTTGAAAAGTGCTCAACAAGTCAACCTAGCTGTATGCAGTGATCTTTAAATGATTTGTGCGTAAATTAAAATCGCATCAAATCTTTTTTTTTCTCTTTTTTTTTTAAGAACAGGCAAAAACACTCAATTCTCACTCATGTCCCTATGGATGGATGGGTATTTTGCATCTGTTCAATGAAATGGTGTAGTTGGGGGGTGCAGCACTGTAGGGGCTCATCTCCATAGGGTCTATTACCATTTCCTGCAGTGTGATCCTGTTGGTTTAAGTTGACACAGTGAAGAAAGGCTGACATTGACCAGGGACTCTTGCATTAATGTGTCCCATGTTCAGCATTTATCACTGTCACACTGGTGGAAGTGTCAGGAGAGTACACACACACTAAGACACTCAAATGGGGCCAAAAGAGCAAATCCACTCAACAACAAAAAACCTTGATGTCAGAATGTGAAGACTCTGCTAAAATCTTTACATGGCGGGTAACAGAGTTTATGGAGAGTTCATAAACAGAGAAACAATGGGGTGGGGATATCTGAGGCGTTTGACAGTATGCCAGGTTGTCACTTTTGTAAATTATGTTTTAAATATGAAGCGCTGAGCATGGCAACGTTATCTTGTTCTAAATTGACTGTAATAAGACTGTAATAATAGAATTAGGTTTAGTAACTATAGAATGGGATAGGTGTAGGATTGGGATTTTGGTTTGTCTGTAATTAAAAATAGCTTTACATAAAAAAACAAAACAAAAAAAAAACATAGAAATCATCTACGTTGTGGAGACTACCCAAAGATCAAATTGATCATATTATTAGCTCAGTATAAAAACAACTGCAGTCAGTGTAAAGTGTGTGTGTGTGTGTGTGTGTGTGTGTGTGTGTGTGTGTGTGTGTGTGTGTGTGTGCGTTTTTGTGATTTATGAGGACACAAATTTGTATAATGACATGGGTATTACACTGGTATTACGACGTAAACATTAAATATGAGGACATTTCATGAGTCCTCATATTTAAAATAGCTTTAAAAACATACTAAACAATGTTTTATTAAAAATGTAAAAATGCAGACAGTTTTCTGTGATGGGTAGGTTTAGGGGTAGGGGTAGTGTAGGGGGATAGAATGTACAGTTTGTACAGTATAAAAACCATTCCTCAATTTGATAGCAAAACAAACCTCTGTGTGTTTGTGCATGTGTGTGTGTGCGTGTTTCTCTGAATGCAGACTTGTATTTAAAACTCTAAATAGATGCTAAATTAGTATTGTCACTGTACTATGTTGCATTTTGTTGTTTTGTGGTTGTGACATCATATTTCTAGTATTGTCACATGTAGTAGTTTAAATGTCAATTTGTCAGAGCTGTCTAACCCACTGCAAGGCTTAATTTGGAAAATAGGTCACACTTTACATTAGGTGTCCTTAACTACTATGTACTTACAATCAAAAAATAAGTAAATTTTATTTTTTGTTCATATTGTTTTGCAAAACATTTTGGCTGCTATTGAGGTGGGATACGGGTAAGATTAGGGACAGGTTTGGTTTAAGGGTGGGTTAATGTGTAAGAGAAGGCTCAACAACAGTGTAATTACAGAAATTAATTACAGCTGTAATTACATGCAGGTATTTTTAAAATATAAGTACAATGTAAAAACATGCATACACAATAAGTGCATTGTATCAAATGATTAATTTTATGTTAACACATAGTTAAAGGATTAGTTCACTTTAAAATGAAAATTACTCCAAGCTTTACTCACCCTCAAGCCATCCTAGGTGTATATGACTTTATTCTTTTTGATGAACACAATCAGAGTTTTATTGATAAATATCCTGACGCATCCAAGCTTTATAATGGCAGTGAACGGGACCAATGAGTATGAAGCTCAAGAAAGCGCATTATCCATTATAAACGTACTCCACACGGCTCCGGGGGGTTAATAAAGACCTTCTGAAGTGAAGCGATGCATTTGTGTAACTGGCGTAACTGGAGCTGTGTGGAGTACGTTTATAATGAGTGATGCACTTTCTTGAGCTTCATACTCCCTGGTCCCGTTCACTGCCATTATAAAGCTTGGATGCATCAGGATATTTATTAAAATAACTCAGATTGTGTTCATCAGAAAGAAGAAAGTCATATACACCTAGGATGGCTTGAGGGTGAGTTAAGCTTGGGGTAATTTTCATTTTAAAGTGAACTAATCCTTTAAGGACACTTATTATTAAGTGGGACCGAAAAATAAATAAATTTTCATTTAATATACATTTAAATCTATAATTTATCTGTTTAAAATGCTACTGCTAAATATTTATTAGCTGAATTTACTCACAGTCATATGAGATACAAATCAGCTGTAAGCACATTTAAATATTCTAGGAGCCTATGCTGTGGGCTCCAGTGATTGGCTGGTGGAGATATTATTGTCTTGCTTAATTTTATTATGCAGAATGTGGATTAAGTATTGTGTTAGCTGCTGCCTTTTAATTTCTAATCTGTCTGTGTGCTTGGTATTTTTATGAGTATTAATTTATGATCTGTGGTGTGTGTTGTGGACCGTTCCCGTTTATAGAGTCATCAAAGACTGTGTTAATATTTCTTACACTGAGATCCGCTCTCAAATGAAAGCATGAATCAAACAGATGGATTAAACTAGACTCTCTCTGGCTTTTATGTATCCTTAATTTCATTCGTCTCATATGTAGATAATACAAATAGCTTCTGAAACACTGAAAAAAAAGAACAACAACAACAAAAAGGAGGTTCTAAAACCTAGTGGGACAGTAAACAGCAAGGCAGGCCACATTTGTTTGGTTAAAAAATAGCTAGTTGCTTATTAGCTTGCATATTGGCTGTTTATTAGTACTTATAAGGCACATATTAATGCCTTATTATGTATGACCATATTCTACATCCCTAAACCCTACCCCATATCTAAACTTAAACGCTACAACAACTACCTTACTAACTATTAATAAGCAGTAAAGAGTAAGGGTTTATTGAGGCAAAAGTCATAATTAACAGTGAATATGTGTTCCCCATACCAAAGTGTTACCAATTAAGGTATTTCATTGTCATTTTTGTATTGTTTAGCACATCTGTCCTGGCTGCATCTAAAGACATGTCTAGAATTACAATTCTGTTGAAATTCTCAAGACCACATCTATATTAATTCTGCTAACTCTATATAGATAATCTCTTGACAAGTATGGACACTGGCATGCAAGCGGAGCTTATAAATATCCCTAACTAAAGAATTCTATAGTGTGTTCTTTATGAAATTCTATAATTTACCAGCAACCTCTAGGACCTGGTACAAAAAAAAAGAAAAAAAAGTGTCTGTAAAAAGCAATGTATTTAGCATTACACAGTTTTATAAATACAGCTCTCCATCAAGAACAAATTTCTTGGTATTAATTCAACATATGGCAGGAGTCATTTTATTAACGAAACATGTAAACATTGTGTACATTCACGCAAGTCCAGGAAGCAAAATGCTCAATAGGATTTCAGCCTCAAATGAGCTTAAATTTCTACTTAACATTTTTCCCCAAGCAAATGGGCCAAAGTCAAAACGAAGGCAGACAAGCTTGTAAGACCTTAATAAGAAAAGTTGATATTAGATTAGTGAGAGAGAGCAGGAGAGAGAGAGGTATAATGACTGTGGCCTCTCTATTAGGGCTAACAGGCTTCTTTGCCACTCAGATGGTCATTTAGTAATGCTGCTCACTGAGCCTAATCAATGATTTAGTCAGCACTGAACCATAAAAAAGGGGAAAAAAGGGTTTAGATGAGGTTCTACTGATTGGGGTTAATTGGTTTTAATTTGAATTTATGCCATACAGTAGACGACTCATTAAGGCCACATCAAAACTCAATATCTTTTCAGTACAGGTCATTTAATAAGAGAAAGAAAGAAAGAAAGAAAGAAAGAAAGAGAAAGAAAGAAAGAAAGGGTTATAGGACCCTGGTACTGGAGGGGGAGGAGTACTGTGGAGAGAGCATTTTTTATTTTTTATTTTTATTTTTTTTTTTTTTTTTTTTTTTCTGTGGCTTTCCCAAATCTTTTGATAGTGCCACAGAGTTACAGTGTTTACATTTCAGGAAAATCAACCTATTGTCCGAATTGTCTATTATTATGCTGAAACTGTATTTTAACGTTGACTATACTGTATATACATACTTGTATTGTAGTTTAGCTAACTGTTGTTTCAAAAGGAAGTTTGACTGTAGTTGAATTACTTCATATTATGAAGCTCTGCATGCTACAAGTAGATTCCCTGACACTATGCATAACTATAACTGGTGTAAGATTTTTAAAATTACTTAAAGGTAAATTTATCCTGGACATCCATCTCAACCACTTTCTCAAGGGTTACATTCATAAGACATGGCCCAGAGATATATTGAGCAGAGTGAGGCAGGGGAAGACAGAGTAAAAGAAGAAAAAAAAGGGGATTTGTGACAGCATGGGTAGAGGAATATGCCATTGAACTGGAAGGCCGTATGTTTTATCAGTCACTGCACTGGCACGTTCAGCTGTCTGAAATTAGCCGTCCCGCTCTGGGAATAGGCCGCCGGCATGCCGCGCGCCACAAATCCGAGTGCAGAAGAATATCAGCTCTCCTCACATGCCGCCTCGTGCCGCCCGGCAACGCCGTCTGAAAACTATCTCTATTGTCCAGTTTGATTGCCTGAATCAAACTGATTTACTGCAAATCCATCGGAGCTTTGATAAATCTATTACAGTTTCATTTCGCTGATTTCATTAACGTGAATAAAACTCAGCCATGCTTTCTGCATAACTGCCTTTTAATGGTCTGGCCCTGTCACCTGCCCGAGCATTAATCCCTATGACTTATTGCTCTACAGAGGGAATGAGTAATGGCTATTTGAATGTGATCAGTGCAGTACAATGCAATTAAGGAAGCAGCACTGCGCTGTGCCTTTAATCCTGAACTAATTTGAATTGCAGTTTGATAGCACTGTGAATCCTGCATAATTATGTAGGGTGAATATTAAACTGGGTGACATACCGGAGAAGGTCTTTAACTAGCCCAGCCAGAGGCAGAGAGCCAGGGCCCGACCAAAGAAGGAGGCTAAATTACCTCCTCCTCTCCTGACAGGAGCGCACCCTGGGAGGAGGCTGCCGAGCTCTAGGACGGTTGGCATGGACATCTCTTTCTCATCCGCTACTTCAGCAGTCATGTATGTGTGTCATTTTACCTTGAAATAACAGAAACATCAAGTGTGAATTAGAGGGGCCAGGGTTGAGTCCAGCTAAAGGGAATGTCACATTTCCTTAAGGGGGAGATTTTACATGAAGCTTCGGAGGGGAGGTGTCACTTTAGGGGGGAAAAAAATGCCAATTTGGCAGGTTGAAGCTTAATTGAGCTTATCAAAGACATTATAAAGGGAGGATTAATTTCAGTCATCTTTTAGTCTGGCTTTGACTGAATGACAACTCATTAACTGAATCCACCCCGCCTCTGTTCTTGATAGCATTACGACAGCAGAGATATTTAAATGGTACAGCAAGACTATTGCTCCTTGGGAAAAATGTAGCTTCGGTGTAACCATGTGTTTAGGACAAGAGAGATAGCAGGAGATATCTCAAAAAAAAAAAAAAAAAAAAAAAATTGTAGCAAGAGGATGTAGAAAATGAGCCAGGGAGAGAAAAGAGGCAAAGAGAGGATGCCCGCTAAATTAAGCCATTGTGACTCAAAATCCTCCTTTAATAAGGTTCATGCTGTCTACAACTTCATCATTCTTCCCTGAATGATAATTACTTTATTCAATCATGTTCAAGGTTTTAGTGAAAGCTAGCATTGATTGATTAACTTCAATTACCATGCTTGCATTAGCATAGATAAAAACTGCTTTTCAATTTGTGAGTGGCGCACGGGGTGGAAACCCTGCCTAGATATTTGCATTTCAATGTGTGGTGCTGCCAGGGGAAGGTCTGATCGACTCTAAGCCCTTTCTGCACCACTGCCCTGATGCTAGCCCCTCGCAGGCTCTTCCTACGTAACCGCTCTTTGTTATGAAGTAAGCGGATGCCACATGACTGGGGAAGAGGTGCATTTGCAGGTTGTCTTCGTTGGTCTTTCAGGGATGAGAGGTGTGCGGCAATGTGGCTCTCCCGCCATGAACAGCACGTTCGCTTTCACTGTCCATTAAACGCTTATAGGGAGGGAGGATTGCTGGACTTACATGACTTCTCTTATCAGTTTTTCTGTCACAGTTTCTTTACAGTATCTCTGCAGTATACAAGATAGACTGGAGACATTTCTGTCTGTTTAAATGGCGATGTTTAGTGACAGTAATGGGTTAAAAGATGACTGATGACTTAGATCATCATCTGTTACTGAGTCTGTCACTCTGTCTGTCTATAAGTATTAGAGGAGTTTATTTTGTCAAGTTTAATCAACAAGAGCAATGTAACTGGCCCTCATTTATCTTAAACTCTGATTATGAGTCAGCATTTTATCTACGCCTCTTTCTGCCATGCAGTAATGTGGTTTGTAAGTTCTATTAAAGGTGTGTGCTAAGGCAAGCATCAATAATTTTTACTTACTATTGCTCAAACATGAACAAACATGACATGAACATACTGACATGAATGTTGAACCAAGAGGTGGGACCTGCGCTATAACTAGAAAGCAGAAGTGTGAAAACCTAGCTATACAGTATATGTCATGTAGTAAATTCTGATTTGACTTATATTTCACTTTTATTTCTCATGCAAATTCATCAATGAATTTATCAGTGTAGGCTACTGTCAAATCATCACTGACCTGGACGTGTGAAGACCTTCACAAACATAATGACAGTTTTGACACAAATAATGATTTTTCATAAAAAGAAAATTTCATTTCAATAATCTACTTTAAAATACGGGGGAAATTTTAGAAAATCAAAATCTCAAATTTCTATCGCAGCGCTCTATTACAGACCTGCTCATTCAGAACAGCAGAATAGAACCGACAGGGCTGCCAGCAGCTACGACTGTACCAGGGACGGCTGGGATTACCTCACCTTTGCCTGCATATTTAGTTTTGATTAATGTCACCTAAATGCTGTGTCTTCCAATTGAGTGCTGGGGATTCATTTGCATGATTTTTGTGCTGGGTGCAAATTTTGGGCTAAATGAGCACCTCTCCTTTTTGTTGGTTTGGAGCTGACTGATTTGACTTGGGGAACGTTTCTGTCTGTAATGCTCGGGGATAAGTACACCTGTGAGATATGCAAATGTACTAGCGGATGATAATGACCTTATTTATTTTAATTTCTGAAGTTGAAATTAGCATTAGAGCAGCTAAATGAACTGGAAGTTAATAATAATTATCCACGTGTATGTGTGCCAAAGCTTAGCCTAGCCTAGCTGCTCACACTTCAGCCAACAAGAATATGAGGAAAAAAAAAAAAAACAACTAACAGTTTAAAACAAATCTGATCTGTGCACACTCAACAAAATCAATTCGTAGTTGTGTATTCCAGGGGATGGAAATTCCCACGATAACAAAAAAGGATGTTAGTGGTTGACACAGCTGTTTAGAGACCTGTATTACAGGTTATTTTGCAGCCACTGGGGGTTTAACTCTCTCCAAATTACACTCATTCAATTAATCTCATTATTAGGCATCAACACCACAGAAGCACAGAATATAATCCTATTATACTGTCATTAGCTGTCCTGAGTACATCCCATCAAACTGATACTGAATTACATAGGCATTGTACCTGGATCAGAAATGAATTAATTATGTTGCTTTAAATATCTAGCCAACTGTAACTAATTATTCTTATTTAGAATTTACTAAGTATTATTTGACTACAGTATTTGACATAAAAGATTGATGCACCGTAATTGTGTATTACAGTACATGCATTTAAGTAAGACTGATCAAAGACTGATCGAATACAATAAAAATTATTATTATTATTATTATTATTATTATTATTATTATTATCATTATCATTATTAGTAGTAGAAGTAGTAGTAGTAGTATTAAGAATATTAATAAACATTTAAAGCCTGAATCAAGAATAAATGTGACTGTAAAGCATTACTATAATACATTACATGACCTGCATAACTGAACAGTGATCATATCTTGTAGACATCAAGCAGAAAAAAATGTGAAACCTCTAGAAATTCCAGCAATTGCATTTCAAACGAATGAATCTGTTTTGATGTGTCAATCTTTGCAGAGGCAGCAGTAAGCTTTTGAGCAGTCATAATGCACAAGAATTGTAGCTTCAATCCCCTGTGGCTTTTTTTCTGCAAGGCTGGGTGCAAACAAAAAGCAGACTCATCTACTGGATTAGAGAGACAATTTCCCTTGTCACTGCACCCCACTGTCTGAGAAAATGGACAAGAAGTATGAATGATCAGTGTCAAATCTCACTTGTACCAGTTCACTTCTGTAATTCATGTTCGTACGAGTGTGTGTATGTGACCGCTAAGTCGAACCTTCACATTAGAGCTCTACCAGGAAACCCTTTGTCAAAAAGCTCCTACCTGAAATTTAAGACTGATGTTTCAATTCAGGTCTAGATATGTTTTATGTTTTAAGATGTACAATGCTAATAAATGTGATTAAGTCATGAAAAAAAAAAAAAAAAAAAACATTAGGAAATGGCAATGTTTGTGTTATATTTCTGTCCCCATGACTTAGTAATGAATCTAATTATTTTATAGGTTTAAATCTGTTTAGTGTGAAGTGCAAAATAGATGTTAAAATAAGATTTTTGAAATTGTTTGATTTGAAATGATCAACCTAGGCTCCTTGAAAAAACATGCATCTAACTACATTGGAAAAACATGTCTCCACCTCTTCCTGTTTTTGTATAAAAATGTGATTTCTTGTAAATAAATAAATTATTATTATTATTATTATTATTATTATTATTATTATTCCTGGGTTTCCCCAAACAAAGTTGGCATTATTGGCAATGAGAATGACTACAATATCAAGCAAAATTTGACATATACAAATCTGATTAAAAAGAAAAACATATATATTAGTTCTGAATAAAAACCCATGCACTCCCCCCCCCCCCCCAAAAAAAAAGAGAGAGAGAGAGAGAGAGAGAGAGAGAGAGAGAGAGAGAGAGAGAGAGAGAGAGAAAGCTAAACCTCTACCTTTAGGGGTACAATGGCTTATTACTGTGGCAGTACCCAAAGCAATATCGTACTTAAAGGGTACATATTACTACTATATGTATACAAAAATGCACCTTTTAGGGGTTGATAAGGTACAAAGTTGTCCTTTTAAGGGTACTGCCCCAGTGACAAGCTATTGTATGACACTGGGGTACGACCAAAGGTATCATTTCTGCACTTTTTTTTTTTTTTTTTTGACATTGTGCCGCAGTCCTCATGTGCCTGCTTTGTCAAAGTTAATCGAATTGTCATCTAGTTAAGTATTTTAACAAGGCTAACAGCATGGTGGTGTACAACATGCAAATGTGCATGTGCTGTACATGGATGTTTAAAAAGAAACTTGTTTTCAAGTTTCAGATCCCTTAATATATCTACAAAATGTAATGTAGTTCTTATAAAACTGTTATTATAAAATAAGTACTAAACAT
The DNA here is from genome assembly GCA_039654765.1 of Mylopharyngodon piceus. Lineage (NCBI taxonomy): Eukaryota > Metazoa > Chordata > Actinopteri > Cypriniformes > Xenocyprididae > Mylopharyngodon > Mylopharyngodon piceus. The sequence continues at coordinate 118,648 of JBCHWC010000049.1, forward strand.
ATTATTAACATTATTGAACTCAAATATGGAAGGAAAATAGACCACTTAAGAAATATAATCTTAAGAAAGATTATTGTTGTCAAGTGTTATTTTGAGCAATGAAAACATTTGTTTGTTTACAGAGGGTTCCTTAAGTGGTAACAAACCAAGAAACCCTTAAAGAAAGTTGTTTTATGTTTTAAGTTGCTTTCACAACTGCAACATTCATTTACAGTTGTAATGTCAGCAGTGTTCTGTTCATTTCTAAATAGCTCCTTCTCAGCCCAGCTCAAAAGCATTCAGCACTTAAAGGGTTAGTTCAACCAAAAATGAAAAAAAGTCTGTCATCATTTACTCACCCCCATGTCGTTCCAAACCTGTAAGACATTTGTTCATCTTCAGAACACTTTCCCTACCACTTTCAAGCCCCAGAAAGATAGTAAAGACATCATAAAAGTAATCCATGTGATTCCAGTTGTTTAACCTCAATTTTATGAAGCGATGGGAGTGCTTTGTTTGTGCAAAAAGAAAAAGAAAAACAACAACAACAAAACATAATTTACCACTTTATTTACAAAATATTAATCTCCAAAGCGGGCTCATGCAACAACGTCTGCTCTCGTGTCAACACAACACGCATGCGTCGTGGTGCTCTCGTGAATAGGTGTTGGAGATTAAAGTGGTGAATTATGTTTTTTTTACTGGAGTCACGTGGATTACTTTTATGATATCTTTTCTACCTTTCTGGGGCTTGAAAGTGGTAGTTGCGTAAGCTGTCAATGGAGGGACAAAAAAGCTCTCAGATTTCATTAAAAATATCTTCATTTGTGTTCCAAAGATGAACAAAAGTCTTACGGGTTTGGAGCGATATGAGGGTGAGTAATTAATGACAGATTTTTCATTTTTTGGTGAACTAACCCTTTAACTACGGGGTAGAGGACATCCCACCCCAACCCCCACATCTCTATTCCACTTCTCTGAATCTTATTTTTTACATTCATTCATTCATTCTTTCTTTTTCTTTCTGTCTTAAAAATATCAGCAGTAGTAGTAGTCATAGTATTTATACATGGCTGTATTGAAATACACCTCTATCCTGTCCTTATCCTCTCCCCTTCACTAAAACACATAATTGAAGCATATAAATGTTGAAAAGCAAACACATCAAATTCAAAACAATACAAAAAAAGCTAAGCCTTGGAGCACACTTGAATTTTCCTCTCAAATGTATTTTCCAAGATGGAGACGCATGTGCATTGAACTAACATGAATTGATGTTTACCCTATCTACATATGGCTATCTAATATCTGTGCCACTGACTAGGTAGTGGAAGAGAGGCAAGTCTCTGGGGTCGGCAGGCTGGGATTATGCTCAAAGGGAGTTGAACCGCTGGCCTCTTTTGATTGAAAGCCCCCGCTCAGCTAAGGCCCTGTTTAGAGTGCATTTGCATTGCTCACTAGACTGCAGAGGCCATCCCAGATCTCACTGTCTGCCTCTCTTCTATAGCCTGCAGGGGATCCCAGGGCTTACAGCCAATCATTTAGTGTGATTGATCAGGGTATACACTAATCAATATCTCATAGCTTGCTCCCTATTGCATGTTTAAACAAATAAAAGGAGCTCTTGCTGCAGGCTGCGGTGTTTGTCTGAGCCTATGGGGCCTAAACACCCTGCCTTGCCTTGGGATTTGAATATTTTCACATTTTCACTGACAAAGCGGGCTGTGACATGAACAATCAAAGAAGCGAGTTTAAAAATGTCTCCAAGTGAACTGGCTCTGTGTGTGGCCCCTGTGTGGAATAGGCCCCCATTCACTTATAGTGCCATTGTTGGCTACTGGAGATCTATTAACTAAGTTAATTGCATTTGGATCTACGCCCTAGACTGGTCAACTATGTAATTTCACTAATTCATCCTGGTGAGAGGTTGACCTTAAGAAATGTAATTATGCCCACCTGAGTAACATGGGGGCCCCAGAGTCCCACTAAGCAGACGCTAAGAACAGACGATCATTAGCAAAAACACTGTTTGCCTTTGGTTTAGTCAATATGCAGGACAAGTAAGCATCTCTTTATGACCATCTAAGCAGCAGCACACTGAAAACATCTCAACACATCAGCCTTTACTGTGATTATTATTATCACACACATACAAGTGCTTTGTGTGTTTTTATGCTGTAAATACAGTACATTAGTTATGCATGGCTAGCAATTCTGCAACACAGTGGTCCAAAATTTTGCATAAACACAAATTATTTGTGCATTTTAATACATCAGCCCATAATTATGCATTACTTTATACCTTTGTAATTGACAGAAAATACAAAGGGTCAGAAGGTGCCCGTTAGAATGACTTCTCCATTTAATTTTTTGACAGCGTAATACATAGTTTCAGACCTGATGTGAGTGTGTATATGAAAACCGTTCTGAAATCCCCCCAGGGGTTACACTACTTTAGATTCAATTATAACAGCATTTATGACTTTAAAAGCCAGATTAACCAAAATATATTTTTTCTACTTATGGTTATATTACTATAAGATTTTATCTTTGAATTTAACAGTTGAATTGTCTATTTAATATCGGCTATATTCATAACTCATTCTGACCATTTGTGTTTTGAACATACATGATACCTGAAACTGTATCTCTTATTAAGGAGAGGTTTGCTATTACTTTATTATTATTATTTTTTTTTTTTTCCTGGAAGACACTAAAACCAAAGAAAAAAAAATCCACAAGCGTACACTGAAGGAGGTACAAGGGAATACAGAGGCACATACGCTTTCTATTTCTCTCAAGATGCATTTCCGTACACACTGTAGCTGCTCATATTGGAATCAGCGTGATGAACCAGTCAGATCTTCCACCTCTTTCCCTCCAGTGCCCAAGTTCACATGTAGGTCACCCAGTCCTGCCCTCAAACCAAAAACATCCAATCACATTGCCAGAGTTGCCATGGGACAATAGTGCAATGTGTCGTCGTAGGAAGTAGAAGAATGTGGCTCTACTAAAACAGACGTTAAAGAAGCAGCAGATGAATCACTGTGTCCTCCAGATGTAAATCCACACCTCTGATCCACAAAGAAGGGATTTAAAAGCTGTGTTTACGCCCACCCCACTCACAATTAAAAACACAGTCCACATTGTGTCTGTCATGCAGGGAACACTAAGGGCTTTGTATCACAAGGCGTCTGGAAAGACACAGAACGAGAGGAAGGAATTTTCAGATGAGTCACCAACAGGCTTTTTGGTTTAGGCTTCTTCTACATTCCAAGTTTCCACACACAGATATTTTTTTGTTGTATTTTGATTCACTGGGATCTACTAAAAACAAAAACCTATGCGACTGATACAGGATAAAATATTTTAAAAGGGTTTAAATTGTATACTGTTTACAATAAATACTGCCATACTGACACACCTTAGGGACATAGTTTACAGTGTATTATGTCAAAGCACAGCTGGCCATCAGAGCACAAAACTCCAATAAACAAGAGAACAGCTCTGGACGTACAGTAAAATTAAATTAAATGTTATATAGGGCCTGTTTTATATTCACAGTATAGAATCAGTGTTATAGGTGTCCATCAGCGCTCAGAGGTTACCGTACTCCTTGTAAATAGCAAAACCTTTGCATCTTGACATGATGTTGTTCATAAATAAACTATAGAGTTTGCCCATTTAACAGAACATCTACCAATTTTTTTATCACAACAGACTTTCCTTGGGGTAGGCATGAATTTAGGCATGAATGAAAATGAGGCTGAGAGGGACAGACATACAGTACTATGCAAAAGTCTTAGGCACGTCAGTATTTTCACCCCCAAAAAAGGGTTTTAAACCAGTTATTTATATCTTTTGCTGTAGTGTGTCAGTAGGAAATATCAGTTCACATTTCCAAACATTCCTTTTGCCATTAATTGTAATAATCCAGTGAGATTTTTGTATGCACAAGGAGTCTGACAACAGCCGGTGCTCCACACTGAGATCTGATCTAACCATCATCGAAACCGTCTGTGATTACATGAAGAAACAGATGAAACTGAGACAAACTAAATCCAGAAGAACTGTGGCTGTGTCTCCAAGACGCTTGAAGAAACCGACCTGCAAAGCTACCTAAAAAAACGATGCGCAAGTGTACTTGGACAAAAGCTGTTTTAAACGCAAAGGGTGGTCACACCAAATATTGATTTGATTTGGTTAATAGAAGTTAATTGATAAATAAAATCAATTTATGACAGTATTTTTGACAGCATCCTCACTTTACAGCATTTTTACACAAGTGCCTAAAACTTCTCATAGTACTGTAGTTTTGCAGGTCGGTTTCTTCAAGCGTCTTGGAGACACGGCCACAGTTCTTCTGGATTTAGTTTGTCTCAGTTTCATCTGTTTCTATATGTAATCACAGACAGATTCGATGATGGTGAGATCAGATCTCCGTGTGGAGCACCGGCTGTTGTCAGACTCCTTGTGCATACAAAAATCTCACTGGATTATTACAATTAATGGCAAAATGAATGTTTAGAAATGTGAACTGATATTTCCTACTGACACACTACAGCAAAAGATATAAATAACTGGCTTAAAACCCTTTTTGGGGGGTGAAAATACTGACGTGTCTAAGACTTTTGCACAGTAATGTTGTTATGGACAGAATAGCAGGAGACACAGATTGCAAGCAGATGGAACGTTTATTGAGAAACAGCCGGTAAACACAGCAGAGGAGGTAAGTAAACGGTGGATGGATATTTAGATGAGGTGAGGATATAACACTGATACTGTCCTTTTCTTACAGGTCCGAGGAATGGAGGTAGCGAGGATGACTGGAGACTGGATAGCAGGTGAACACACTCACACACAGACGATGGGAACACGGAGACTGGAAAACACGCTGGAGTATAACAGGTAGGTAATCAAGTAGAGAGGAGTTCAACTTGATGAGTCCTTCGTGTGAACGAGACCGGACAACTGACAGAGGTGAGTAGAGTGGATTTAAAGTCATGTGGTGATGAGATGCTGATGGGGAACAGGTGTGTGTGATCAGTACTCTGGTGAGGGAGTGCGCAGTGATTGGCTGATGGAGGAACCTGGCGTGTCTGTGACAGTACCCCCCCCCCCTCCACGGCCCGCTCCAGAGGGCCGAGGACCCCGACGTCGTAGTGGTCGTCCTCTTCCATGGGGAGCAGGTCGATCTGGGTGAGTAGCATGGAAGGTGTCGAGCAGGGAAGGATCAAGGATGTCGTTTCTAGGTACCCATGAGCGCTCTTCGGGACCGTAGCCCTCCCAGTCTACCAGGTATTCTAGTAGACCACCACGGCGCCGGGAGTCCAAGATTTCATTGACTTGGTACGCAGCACCGTCCTCCAGGATGAGAGGAAGGGGGGGTTCCGCTGTCGCGCCAGGCTCTGTGGGAACAGAAACAGAAGGGTGGTGAGGTTTGAGGAGTGAAACATGGAAAGTAGGGTGAATCTTGTACTGTGATGGTAGCTGGAGCTGATAAGTGACCGGGTTGATCTGCTTGCTGATGGTAAAGGGACCAATGAACCTTGGACTGAGCTTCTTGCAGGGCAGACGCATCCTGATGTCCCGGGTTGACAGCCAGACCTTCTGACCTGGTTGATAGACTGGAGCTTTGGAGCGTCTCAGGTCGGCTGTCATTCTGCGCCTGCGAAGAGCTCGTTGCAGCTGATGGTGAGCTGCGTCCCAGACCCTCTCGCTCTCTCTGAACCAGTAGTCAATCGCTGGTACATCCGACGGTTCCCCTGACCAAGGGAAGAGAGGGGGTTGGTAACCGAGTACGCAATGGAAGGGAGTGAGTCTAGTAGTTGGTTGACGGAGGGAGTTTTGGGCGTACTCGGCCCAACCCAGGAACTGATTCCACGAGTTCTGGTTGCCGTGGCAGAAGGTACGTAAGAAGCGACCGATCTCTTGGATCTTCCTCTCCGTCTGCCCATTCGACTGCGGTTGGTATCCAGACGAGAGGCTTACGGTCACACCTAGGAGGGCGAAGAAGGCTCCCCACACTCTTGAGGTGAACTGGGGTCCACAGTCAGACACAATGTCCACTGGAATTCCATAGTATCTGAATATGTGGTTCCCCTCAAGGGACTGCAGTAGGCAGTCCCTTGAGGGGAATCAGCCTACAGGATTTGGAGAATCTATCAATTACCACCAGGATACAGGTATTGTTGTCAGAGGCAGGTAGGTTGGTGATAAAATCCACCCCTAGGTGTGACCAGGGTCTGTTGGGAACGGGCAGAGGAAGTAGCTTGCCTGAAGGAAGATGACGTGGACTCTTGGAGATGGCGCATTCTTGACATCCTTGTACGTACCTTCTCACATCCCTGGCCATGTTGGGCCACCAGAAGTGTTCTTTCAGCAGCGAGAGGGTTTCATTGGCCCCTGGGTGGCCAGTGCCCAGAGATGTGTGGGATGAATGGATGAGTGGAGTGCGCTGGATCCTGTTGACATACCGCAAACCTGGAGAGCAGCCCGGCGGAGCGTTGGTAGAGGCATTGGAGGAGGGTAAGGAAGATTCAGACCAGTGAATGGGACTCACGATTATGTCTCCTGGAAGAATAGGTTCAGGTTCTTCATTGGCCTCATCCGAGGTGAAAAGATGGGATAAGGCGTCTGCCTTCACGTTCTTAGGTCGTTCTTAGGTTCTTAGGGCGATAGGAGATACTGAAGTGGAAACATGTGAAGAACAGCGCCCAGCGAGCTTGACGGGGGTTTAACTTCTTAGCATCTCTTAAGTACTCCAAGTTCTTATGGTCAGTGAGTACAGTAAAAGGATGTTTAGCCCCCTCCAACCAATGCCTCCACTCCTCCAGAGCCAGTTTGATGGCTAGGAGTTCTCTGTTGCCGATGTCGTAGTTCTTCTCCGCCAGGCTGAGTTTGCGGGAGAAGAAGGCACATGGATGGAGTCGGGCTGGATTCCCCTGCTGCTGCGAGAGCACCACTCCTACTCCGGTGGTAGAGGCGTCTACCTCGACGATGAAGGGCTTTTCTGGATCGGGGTGAACGAGGAGCGGTGCGCTGGTGAAGGCTTCCTTGAGGGTGTTGAAGGCTTCGTGGGCCGCCGGTGGCCAGGACAGAAACTTGGGCTTGCCGCGGAGGAGGTTAGTCAGAGGATATGCGATGGAGCTGTAATTCTGGATGAATCTTCTATAGAAGTTTGCAAACCCTAGGAATCTTTGGAGTTCCTTGATCGTGGATGGAGTGGGCCAGTTCCTGATGGCGGCTACCTTTCCCTCGTCCATTTGGATGCCACTGCTGCTGATCTCGTATCCAAGGAACTGCACTGAGGGTTGATGGAAGGAGCACTTTTCTGCTTTGAGGAATAGGTGGAACTCCCTCAGGCGTTTCAGGACCTCCGCAACGTGGTGGCGATGTTCGGCCATGCTCCGGGAGTATGTCAGGATGTCGTCGATGTAGACCAGGACAAATCTATGGAGAAACTCCCGGAGCACCTCATGGATGAAATCCTGGAATACGGAGGGGGCATTGACCAGGCCATATGGCATAACGCAATACTCGTAGTGGCCTGTAGGGGTCACAAAGGCTGTCTTCCATTCGTCCCCCTCGCGTATCCGGATAAGGTTATATGCGCTGCGGAGGTCCAACTTGGTGAAGACAGTGGCACCACAAAGATGTTCCAGGGCTGCTGGGACGAGGGAAAGAGGGTAGCGGAACTTGACAGTTATACGATTAAGAGCCCGGTAATCTATGCATGGCCGTAAGCCTCCGTCCTTCTTGGCCACGAAGAAGAAGCTCGAAGCAGCAGGGGAAGTGGAAGGTCGGATGTAGCCCTGATGTAACGCTTCCTCAATGTACTCCTCCATGGCCTTCTGCTCAGGGATGGATAATGGGTAGATTTTTCCACGGGGCACTGACTCACCCGGAAGCAGATCAATGGCACAGTCCCATGGCTGGTGTGGAGGCAGCTTGGAAGCTCTCTTAGGGCAGAAAACATCACTGAAGGGGACGTAACAAGGTGGAATATCCACAGACTGTTTTTCCACTGGGCTCTCGATGGAAGTAGCAGATGGGCAGCGACATAGAGCGAGGAGGAGAAGGCTGAGGGATGTGAGGGAAACAGTCTGGGAAACAGGTGTCACCCCACTTCAGGATTTCGCCTGTGTTCCAGGAGATGATGGGATTGTGCTGCTCCAACCAGGGACGCCCTAGGATCACATCAGCGGTGGAATCCTCCAGAACCAGGAGATGTTGGTGTTCCACATGCAGTAGTCTGACCTGGAGTTTGACTGGACCGGCACAATACTGGACGCGTTTGCGGCTGAGTGGTTTGCCGGTTATGGAGTGGATCTGGTAAATGGACGGCATGGTAGTGGTCTTGAGCTTGAGCTGGCGGCAGAGGGCACCAGAGATGAAGTTACCGGCTGACCCGGAGTCGAGGAGGGCATTGGCTGGAATGGAAACATCAACAGCAGTAAGCATTACAATAGTTGTGAGTGGCTTCATTTTCTTGATGGAGGGAAGAATGGCACTCACCATGGGACGAGGAGGACGAATGGGGCATGTTGAGATGACATGCCCGGGAGCACCACAATATAGACATAGACCCCGGGACAGCCGCCTCTGCCGCTCAGCAAGTGTCAGATGATTATTCTTCAGTTGCATGGGTTCGTGGCCTGGTTCCGGAGGGCTGATGGACTCTGGCTGGCGGAGGGATGGTGAGTATGGTGGCTGGCCCTGGTGTTCTTCGAGACACGACTGCATACGAGTGGCGACTCGGATGGAGAGCTGGATGAATCGTTCAAGGCCGATGGTATCCTCGTATGCAGCGAGATGCAGCTGTACCCTAGGTTCCAAACCCTGACGATAAGTGGTGATCAATGATTGCTCATTCCATCCGCTGGCAGCTGCGATGGTCCTGAACTTGAGAGCATAATCATTAACAGACTTTGATCCTTGTTTCAAATGATAGAGTTGCTCACCCGCAGTAAAATCATTCGCTGGTCTGACAAAAACCTCCTTTAAGTGAGTTATGAAACTGGTCAGCGACTGAGTAACAGGTCCCTTCTGTGACCAGATTGTTTCAGCCCATTGGAGTGCTCTTCCGTTTAATTGAGAGATGATGAAAGCAACCTTGGAATGATCGTCGGGGTACAGGTGCGGCTGCATCTCCAGGACCAGCGAACACTGCAGGAGGAATCCGTTGCAATCCTCCGCTGAGCCAGAGAAGGGCGCCGGTTTGGCCATGGGACTGGCGTATACCGGTGGAGAAGGAGTGATAGCGGTGTTGACGGAGGTGATGGCTGGTGTGGAAACTGGTGGGTTGGTGGTGAATACACGCCGAAGGCCGTCTACTAGCTACTGGAAGGGGTCCGTGGAACTCATGCTGTTCTCTCTTCTGTGTTGGTCCGGTCTTCTGTTACGGACAGAATAGCGGGAGACACAGATTGCAAGCAGATGGAACATTTATTGAGAAACAGCCGGTAAACACAGCAGAGGAGGTAAGTAAACGGTGGATGGATATTTAGATGAGGTGAGGATATAACACTGATACTGTCCTTTTCTTACAGGTCCGAGGAATGGAGGTAGCGAGGATGACTGGAGACTGGATAGCAGGTGAACACACTCACACACAGACGATGGGAACACGGAGACTGGAAAACATGCTGGAGTATAACAGGTAGGTAATCAAGTAGAGGGGAGTTCAACTTGATGAGTCCTTCGTGTGAACGAGACCGGACAACTGACAGAGGTGAGTGGAGTGGATTTAAAGTCATGTGGTGATGAGGTGCTGATGGGGAACAGGTGTGTGTGATCAGTACTCTGGTGAGGGAGTGCGCAGTGATTGGCTGATGGAGGAGCCTGGCGTGTCTGTGACAAATGTATAGTGCAAATAAATTACTAAAACACATGAAATTTCGTCATTTACGTAACGTCACGCAGTTAGATGATCTTAGAAGTCGGGAGTTTATTACACTGAGCATCTGCAATGGGTCAAGCACCTGTTACCCTGGTAGGTGGAAATTTCTATCCTAACCCTTTAACTGATTTCGCTTCTCTGTTTGCGATCAGATCATTTTAAGCCACTAAACTCATTTTCAGTGCAATGATCCAGTAAGCAAATTCATTCGGGTCCAAAACAACGCTAAAACCAGGCTGATTACATCAGAGATGGCAGAGAGAATAGAGACTCACATTGGTTTTCAGAGTGCTTTGGTGTATAAAAATGTATTAATTATATGGACTCCTTATATAATTTGGTTATTTGGTGTCCTTTTTGAGTCTCCAAGTGCCCTTTTTTGGAAAGACACATAAATTTACCTTGAAAAATGCTTGCAAAAAATGGTTTACTTTGCTGGATATAGCAAATGATGACAAAATGAACAGGTTAAACGAGATAAATGGTGTAAGCTTAATTTCATGATAAGGGTTTGATCAATCGCACAAAAAGGGTGAGATTAATCACGATTAAAAATGTATATATATGAACAAAGAAGCCTGTGAAAATAAATCTGCATTGTTAATCCTTTTGACCCCTTATTCAAAAAATTCACAAAAGTCTAACCTTTCATTGAAGAAAAACATAAATAAAAAGGGTAGGTAATTTCAACTTTTTATCTCACAATTTTGACTTTTTCCTTGCAATTGTGAGTTTGTATCTTGCAATTCTGACTTTATTTCTTGCAATTGTGAGTTTATAACTGGCAATTCTGACTTTTTTCAGAATTGTGAGATAAAAAGTCGCAATTACCTTTTCTATCTGTTTCCGGTGGCAGAAACAAGCTTCCATAGCAACTGCATAGCAACTGAAAACATCTGAGAACACCACAAAAAGCAACCACCAGAACACCCAGTATTTTTTTTTTGTTTGTTTGTTTGATTGGGTATTGCACTGAGCCAAAGGCATCTCATTGTGTTTTGGCAGATCTTGAAATGTACAATAGTGAAATTTATAAATCACCCAAGTGATTCTTCTCCACTTGTCTTAATAAACATCTCTTGAAAATCTCTTGATAACAAATATTAAAAACCAAAACATTGCAGCATAAAGTCATTATTGCATTAATGCTCATTATCTAAGTGTGTGTGTATGGGAGCGAGGGGTGTTTTGGTAAAAGGATATCATTAATCATTGCTCTAATCAGATGACATGGGGCCGTGAACTACTAAATGTGCTCTCCTCATTATGATAATCAGACAGAGAGAGCGAGAGCTTCCAATCTCACCTTCATTTTGACACATTTATCCTCTTGACAGGCTCCTGTCATTTCAACAAAAGAGAAGAAACGTCAAGTCACTGTCGTCCGCTGGAGGTGGACATCTCCCAAATGAGAATAAAGACAAGCACTTAGCAAAGATACACATACATTTAGCAGATGTTTCCAGCTCTGTCTATCACTTTTTTTTCTTTTTTAATCTTTTTATCAGCATTACAACAGTTTCTCTCAAACAGCCATTGGCATAGATCTAACTTCTAATAAAAAAAATTTCTCTCTCACACACACTAATCAGTCAGCCCAAACAATACATGTAGTGCTTCACACATCGTCCAAAAGAACTTTAACATGCTCCCAGCTTTCTTTAATTGATGTGAGAGGGTAAAATTATAAATAGGCTGCAAGCCATTCTCTGTCAGTGGAAAATAAAGCCAGTGGCTGTTTACTGTCTGTGTGATGTATGAAGTTTGTGCGTTTGATTGTGTGTGATTATACTCTGAGAGGATGACCTTTAGTGGAAGCCATATTGTATTCTAATGAGCGGGGAGGCAGCGCTGGGCTGTACTGTACGCAGACGAGCTGGGCTCCATATCCACATAAACTCCATCCATCTACAGTCACCGATGTGAGACGCAGAGAGACCTACAAACACTACGGCCTGCATGCATCTCACCCACATCAAACTAGAGCACAGCAAAGCTTCATATGGATGTGAACAAGGGGTTAACTCTACTGTCAAGAGATGATCCCTATACTTAATGTTACATAAAATAACAAAGATCTGTGGCTATTGTCATCTACATATGTCAAATGTGGTTTGGTGTAATCACTCAAAGCACTCAGGAGGTTGCATTGCCTTTCTTACATGGCATGTTTGAAAACATTGGCTAATGTTATTGTAGCATTTTATTCACAACATTATGATATTATTAAGGTTGTAACCTTGTGTCTTTATGATGCTATTATTATTTGATGTTAACGTCTCACAATGTTAGGAGAAAACTAATGAGCAAACCTCTTTGAACATCTGTTAAACTTGATGTTTTTTAAGCTGATATCAAAGTTCTCACAATGTTCTAAATGTTATGTTAAAAGAACATTCAAAATTTGGGAATGTTTTTTGTCATTATTCTCACTATATATATATATATTCAGCATGTTAATTGGGTTTTTACGGAATAAACAGGTTTTGGTCAGAGTAGACATTAGAATTGCTATCAGTGCTCACACCTCCCAAAAAACTAGAAGAACTGAAAAAGTTAGAAAAAAGTTTATGTAATCGGTTATTTAATCTCATTTATTGAATTTACTCTAATAAATAATAACAATAAGAAGGAAAACAAGAGGCGACTAAAAGACCCAGGTTTCGCGCAATATTGTACAATAATTGTTTTTAGCATTCAAATAATTTGGAACAGCCATGATGAGGCAGTATTTTATGTATATTGAACAATACTCACTATTAAAACAACATTCATGATGATATATGATAAAAAAAATTTAAAAAAAAAAACATATATAACAATCATTATAAGTTGCTTATACATTACACTTTCAGGAACATTATGCTAGCCTTTAAAGTCAGCATGAAATGGAAGTCGCAATAGACTTTTCGTCCCTACTGTGACATATATCCAAGTGAAATGGCTTCTCAAATGAGAAATTTAAAAAATAATAATAATAATAATAATAAAATGTAGGCTGGGACATCACTTTGTCCATCGGGAATTGACAGTATCGTTGGATTGTTGTGGCTTGCTATTACTGCGATTTCATGTGAGTGACTGATTGTTGACAGAAGAGATGTCATTGCAAGGGGGAGGGGAAGTTATTTTGATTAAAGATTATGAGGGCACACGAATTAAAAAATAAATAATAATGATGTGCACAGATAAATCATTTATAATAAATACTGCAATCTATAAAAAATAAGAATTGTCTATTTTGATTTAATGGTGACTTTAAATGATAACTGTTGTAGCCATTAAAAACACTGGACACAGTGTCCATTTTAATGTTCAAACTGAATATCTGAAATATGATTTAAACCCTTTGGGTCCTTATAAGGCCTAAAAACAAGGCAGACACCAGCTTGTGCTGTGGAGATTGAAGCTGCTGCTGTTGCTTGTTTAGATCAAAGCTTCTGCTAAATGATGAATTAGGCCTACATACATGTGAACGTGTTTTACACAATAAAATTAAAGTGCACTTGAATGTAACTTTATTTCTTAATTACCTTTATAACTTTATTTCTTAATCCTCATCTTCAGTGGGATTCCTCTCAAGAGAAAGTCCACATTAGAGCAGCACTGTGCTTCAGAGGCAAGAGGATGAAACACAACAGGTTTGAGCAATCAGCAATGTGAAAATGAGTCGATGTCATGACATCAGTGGCCAAGAGCTTCTGTAGCTCTCACCTGCTCATTAGCCGAGCCAAAGGTGTTCACTAACGCTCCTGAACCACCCACTCAGAGATCCACCGCTCTCAGAGACAGCATAATTAAGTAGTCCAATCAGAACCAGCATGAAATCACTTCTCTGCCATGTTCAACTCGCTAATGAACCAAAATATCTCATTAAATATGAGTGCGTTATGTGGATTTGTGTCAATCATGTTGTTGAGATAACAGCACTTTGACTTGAAGAAGCTCTTAAGGAAACGATCATTATTATATAATCACGTGATCAGTCGAGTGTTTTTTTTTTTTGTTGTTGTTTTTTTCCTTCAAAGAGTGCTGTCTTAACAAACATCATATTTGAAGGAATAAGAGAAAGAAAACAGAGTTTGTAGAAGTGGTTTAGTTTGAGGTCGTAACTGTTGTTCACATAGTTTGAGGTGCTGGTATTTGCATAGGTGCCAATGAGGAGAGCAGCACATGGAGAATGCATTAATCATGACAACATTAGGCTTATTTTACAGAACAGCACCATTAATCGTGCTGCCTATTAGTGTACTACATACAGTTCTCGCAAAAGCTTCAGGGTGAATGTTTTGCATGTTTTGTACAGCGACATAAATATGAAATGTGCTTGATTTCCTCTTGATGTCTCTGTCCCAGTGCCACAGGTTTTCTTATGGCTAAATTACATTGAAGATATTTAATGAGACAATACTGGGTTTTGTCAATATCACAAGAAGACCACAAAAATGTGGTTTGTTTAAAAAGTTTAAGTTCATGATGTTTAGCTTACTGTGGGTGCTGCACAAAAATTAACCTCAACAAATCCTTTCTAGGAAATAGCAACCTCTGCATAGGAACTGTAACGAATCATTTACTTAATCAATGAATTTAATGAACCATCCAAAACAACGAATTCACACAAATTAATAATTTCCCCAAACTACTCATAAGACCACAGTATAACCGACATGTTCAGTTCGCTTAGTTTTGTTGTGGCCATGACATAGTAACTTGTGGGAACTTCATAGCCTGTTGAGGCCATGACATATTAACATGATATGTCATGGCCACAAGATCATTTTTTTTGAACATCCTTATGTTGTGGCCAAGCGATGTGAAGTCGTGGTCTTGAGATTCATGTTGAGGGAACAAATTTTTCTTGTGGCTACGACTTCTTATGTTGAGGGAATGCCATTCTTTTCTCGCAGAGATGAGAAGTAACGAAGTACAAATACTGTACTTAAGTAGATTTTTCTTGATCAGTACTTTAATTACTTAACTATTTATTTTTTTTACACAAATATCTGTACTTTCTACTAACTACATTTTCAAACCAGGCTCATTACTCGTTGTTTTAATCTGTATTTCGTGTATCTCTAATAAATCATGAATCGGTTAGTCTTGACTTGCAAATGCTACAATTCGGCTTGTGCGCCTCTGCCAAAATGTTTCGATCAGAGTAATCAATCAATGCGAGAGACCCGAGAATGGAGTGGAAGCGCTCAGGTGCAGCAGAGAGGCAAAAATACTGACCTGTTCAGGACTTCAAGTGCAGGTCAGTTTCATCTGTAAATAGGCTATTGTAGTTTTGTCTTTGATTACTTAGTTAAAGGTGCTGTATGCGATTTCTCAAATTCGTTGTTGAACACTGTTGATATTTGAAATCAACCCAAACAAACCCACTCCTCTCTTCATTGCTCCGCCTCCAAAACTCACACTCCAATCCTAACCACCCTGCTCCAAGTCGGTCTCGAACCCCGGCACGATCGCTGCTGGCACGTGAGGCGAATGCACTACCAATGACACTAAACACCACATTCTCTAGTAGTCGTCAGTGTGCAGTAGTTTAACTGCAAAACTCTCACTGTTACACACTCAATGCGAGTGGATGTCTGTTTATCACAGCTGACGTGCAACAAAATGCTTTACGAAAAATAAAGCGCAGATGATGAACGAACGACAAGGAAGCACAAAAAATGAACGTACAGTACACGAGCAAATACAAACAAGTGTTCGTTGTTAGTCGCCAACAGCACAGCAGCTCCAGACAATCAAAACCCAGTATTACTCACATGAGAAGGAATCAAAGCAGCCTCCGCATCTGTTTTCAGGCCTTCCCACTTAGCTCTCTCCAGTGCTGGAAAGCTTTTCTAATATAAACGCGGGTCCTAAAGCGTTTGCCCAGTCATAAACCTTCATTCCAGTGATATTCTTTTGAGCTCTTGTATTGTGTCCCATCTCTCGTTCTGCAGTTTTTTTTTTCTTTTTTCTTATTTTCAATTCTCCCTCTTGCTCGTTCTCTCTCCTCGACCATCATACACCCCCTAATGCTGACTGGTTAGACGTTTGTTGTTGGTATCGGCCCGACTAACTTCCAAACAGTGTAGTTGAAAAAACTGATACCCCACCTTTAAGCATTAAACTGCTAGTAACTGTTAGCAGTAGCAACCCATTACTATCATCACTCAAAATTATGTATGCTAAAGGGCATCATTATCTATTGCAAAGTTATAGTAGTAATTAAGCAGACAAATATTCACATAGTTTTATAATAGGTTTAGAGGGAGCTATAGCAGACAACAACACAACCTTTTCAAAAATTAACGATGGTTTTATAAAATCACAAACCAGGGTTACTATAGTTAAATCCCCTATAGTATACTATATACTACTACAGTTATACAATTGGTAATCAATCCTCCAGAAAAACATGGTTACACTACCTTTACTATAATAAAACCTTGGTTAATGCAAAATGTTCAGTATTAGGATTTTTCTATAAAGACATTGTCATGATGTAGTTATTATTGTACTAATTTTGACATTTAGGCAATTTAGAAAATATAGTTTTGTTAAATCTAGTTTATTTAAGTCATTTTAAGATAAAACAGTAACACATGGTCATAATGTAACACTTTAAGTTTAACTAAAATAAATCTATATTATCTGTATATATTATATTATAATTTATATTTATATTATTTATATTAAAGTTCAATGCAAAGGGAGATATTTTCTTTTAAAGAATTCTCTGTTTAAGGACTACAACAAACGACTGGTAGGGACTACAACAAGCTTCTTCCCGGGTTAGTGACATCACTAACCCTAAAATTTACATAAACCTGCCACCAAGAACACGCAACAAAGGGGGTGAGGCCATGTGGGGCTGCTTTAGAGAAGCGGAAGAGTTGTTGTAGTAGAGTGTTGTTGCCATTCCATTGACTGCTTCACAAAAGAGGGTCAATTCAATGCTGGATTTGCACAAAAGATTAACATGACGGCACACGCTAGTCGATGAGTTGAATCAACTCCACAGCAACTACATAAATTTATCCACTTACCGTTCAGAAACGTCCAGATGCATTCTATAAGTTGTAACTTCTTCCTGAGTCTCTCCATCAGTGTCTGTCTCCGGTTTGAACAATGTAAGGCTGAACACCGTTACTGACAATCATCATTTTGGCTGCTTAAGATTCTCCAGCTTTGTTGTTGTTGAGCAACCGAAGCGCGAGCTGTTAAAGCTCCGCCCTCTTCTGGAAAGCGGCCGGGAGTAGCAGCTCATTGGCATTTTTTTTTTTTTTTACCCTTTATTTAACCAGATAAAACTTTCTGAGATTAAAAATCTCTTTTACAGAAGTGATCTGGCCAAGATGAGCAGCACAGCATTCTTAAAACATCAAACACAGTAAAGACACATCATCAGTACAAATCAAATCAAAAACATTTACAAATCATTTCTTCCTTTAACAGCTCGCTAATAAAAGATTTAAAAGTGTTCATCGACACCGGGGTCTGTAATTTCAAGTAATTTTGTAAAAAGTTCCAATCATTGGTTGCCGCGTACCGAAAGGCTTGTTTTCCAAATTCAGTTCGTATAAATGGAACTGAAAGGATGTACAAATCTTGTGAACGCAAAGAATAAGCTCCAAAAGATTTATGTTGGGTAAGGGAGCAAAGATATGGAGGCAACTGGCCCAAGATGGATTTATAAATAAACAGGTACCAGTGCTTACGTCTGCGTGTTGATAATGACGACAAACCAACGCTGTTATACAGCTCACAATGGTGAGTGCTGTAATTACAATTTAATATAAACCTAAGTGCACCATGATATAAAATATCCAAATAATTTAAAAGTTTGGTAGTTGCTGATTTATACAGAATATCTCCGTAATCAAGGATGGGCATAAAAGTAGCAGAAACTAATCTTCTTTTTGCTTCGAAAGAGAAGCAGGGTTTATTTCTAAAATAAAACCCCAGCTTTATTTTTAATTTAGTCCTTAACTGATCAACATGAGATTTAAAAGATAAGGAGTCATCCAACATAAAACCGAGATATTTATATTCTGTCACTACCTCTATTATAGTGCCCTGTAGGGTTTTAAAAGATGGTTGGGGACACACACAAAAACGGCATGTTTTTGCTCACACCCAAATAGGGGCAAATTTGATCTGTGGGGTATTTTGAGCTGAAACTTCACAGACACATTCTGGGGACACCAGAGACTTAAGTCGCTTTTCCACCATCGGACCGAACGGTTCTTAGAATGGTAAGGAACGGTTCTAGTTGTGTTTCCACTAGAGCCTACTACGGCACCGCATGATTACAAACCGTTCTCGGCCCGGAATTCTCTGCACGGTTGTGTAACCGTGCTGAATTGTGCTGGTAGAATCCGTGAAGTGACATCGCCACACAGGATTGGTCACTTGTCTGTTGCCTGGCTACCAGTTTCTCCATAGCTGGCTAAGCGCTCTATTTGAGAGACGTAAACAAAAAGTAATAATAAAATTAAAAGAAATATCTGATCATCCTCCATAACGCGGTCGTTATTTACATCTCATTTCATCAGTAAACCGTTGCATTACCAAGGCAGCGACTGGCGCTTGTATATTACATAGGCCGGGACGGGAGATAAGTCGGTTTGGCCACATTCACCAATAACAGCGTATTATCAGTGAATCCCCGTTGTCTCTGATGAAAGTTTGTAAAACTATCCGGTGTAAAATTATCACTGCAGAAGTGGGTGTTGGTGGTGATTGTCAGCTCTCCATCAAGATGGCTCTTCACAAAATTAATCCACCTCTTCTTCATATCACCGTTTTTAGGAAATTTAAATAAGGATACCGAGCTGTTTTGTATATTATCGCAACCAAGTAATATGCATTTGTGTGACAAAGGCATAGCTAGCTAGCAAAATGTAGGCTGTAGTAACTAACAGTAATGACAGTAACTCGCGATTCAGCAGGCGAGACACTGATAGTTCTTAAAGTGTTAGGGGTGGGGCCATGCTCAGTGGCTCCAGTGCGTCATCGAGCCACCGTTTTAGCCCCGCCCAAAAAATCCTGAACACAGAATTGGTGAAAAACTGTTTAACTCCACAGTTCAGTACTTCATAGCTCACAGTCTTTATAATGTATTTCAGCAATATATTTGTAACATTTACAATGTGTTTAGAAACAATTCTCAGAATTGACTTTACACAAACTTTATTTTTTTAATTTATTTATTTATTTTTTATGTGATGGCCATACACATGGTTTCAGAATGTGTTGTGGGTGTATGGGATGGCCTGGATGAGTGTGAGATTTCCCGGCCTGAAATTTTTGTCCCTGTTCTACATGGTGGTTGTTCAGCCTGGATGCATGTATTAGCTAACAAAATTTGAAATATAAGTTATTTTGTATTAACATGATGTGAGGTCCAGTTACCAGGGTGACACTAAAACAGGTAGTAGTAATAGCTACTTTTTACTTAAGTACATGCCAGAGCCCATACTTCTTTACTTTAACTTGAGTAAAAAAGTGTAGTCCGTATTTCAACTTTTATCAGTGTCTTTTTACATGAGTATCTGAACTTCTACTTAGGTGAAGGATGTGTGTACTTTTGCCATCTGTGTTTTCTCGTGGCCACAAACCTGCGTGACCATAGCAACCTGGGATTTTCAAAAATGGATATTATTATTTTTTTTTTTATTATCAAGAATGACAAAAAAGTGTGAAATTAATATATGATTGTATTAACCTATATTATATTATATTATATTATATTATTGTGCATACTCAAAATTATGTGTTGGCACAACAACAACAAAAATAAAACATGCTTAATGTAAGCATGTATATTTACTGAACAAGTAAGATATTTGTCACTGGCAATAGCTCAGTCATTGCTTATAGTCAATGTAGTGTTTACTTTCATGTATCTACTCTTCAGCACAATGGTAACCACAAAATCTTCAAGTTTAGGATAAGTTGTCATGTAGTTGCAAAGTTACTTATAGTTAGTAGAATGTTTGTCGGGGGACCATCAAAATAAAGTGTTAGCAGGTATTGAGCAAACAGTCTACTAACACTCTGAGAGTTAGTTGACCATAGACTGTAAAAAAAAAAAAAAAAAAAAAAAAAAAATTTGGACGACACACCTTCACTCTCTTCCATTGTAGAAAAGTGAAGCCGCCGATGTCCAAATATGGCACTGACATCTTGGAGCCAGAGTCTGAGCAGTAGTAAACTCGGAGCCCAAGTCTGCACAGCAGTGAGCATGAAGTGGAGCTGCAGTATCAAGGCCCCGCCCACACTCCCGCAGAATCGGTTAGTACAGTTTACTGCAGAACAACTCATTATGTCGGTGTGACATAAACAGTTATGGAAATAGAAATTAAAGTTGAAACTCCAATCTCCTCCCGAAAATCCCCCAAAAAAGTCTGTTGGTGCCTCAGTGACTACTTCGCTTAGAGAAGCTGTCAATCATGACGTCACACCCCCATTTTTATAGCATCAAATAACTAGCTAACTAAAACCAAACTTATTTAAAAAATAAACACTTGCAATTACATTCTTATCATATTTTCCAGGCACATCTTACCAATTCCAAACCACATTAATCTTAATAACTACTGTTAATTTTGTATTTAATCATTCATAAGTGATATATAATTGTTCATGAAGGCTGGAAATGAAAAATGCCTTATATTCAGGTGTGCATAATTATTAGGTATGTTTTCTTTTACAGATAAAATGAGCCAAAAAAGACATGAAAAGTCAAAAAGACTGAAAAGTCAAAAATTATTAAATGCCCTTGAGAAGGATGCAATACTAATGCAATTCTAGAAATTGCAGTTAAGGCATGAACACTGGACAGTGGAATGCTCATTGGGTCAGCAGGGTCAGATAAAAACAGGTGGAAAAGAAAGGTGTCTTCAGGTGGAAAGAAGACACATGTTAACTGCAAAAGAATTAAGAATTAAGGTGAAGAATTAAGTGTGAAACCATCAGGAACCCTTTAGTTTCCAGCACCACCATTTTCCAGAACTGCAACCTAGAATCCTAAAAAATGACTCCCACTTAATAAGAATCACAAGCTGAAATGTTGTAAAATACATGAAGACTGTTTTTTATAGGCTTTATGGACAGACAGATTGAGAGTGACTCTTGAAGGACCAGCAACACATCCTCTTGTACCACTGTTTGAAGAATCTATCTTCCAGAATCTGGCAGTAAGTTTTGGGAGTTCATTTTTAGTCCTCCTCCTACCCTGAAGTCCGTAGATGGACTAAAAATGAGAAGAGATCAGATCCGCTCCAACAGTAGCCACATTTCAATCCATACTAAAAGCACATCTGCTTAACTGTGCATTTACTGAATAAGCACAGTGCTGCATCATCTAATTGATTCTTCTCTTTTCTTCTTATTTGTTTTTAATTACATTTTAAATCTTTTTTTTTTTCTTTATTGTTAATTTTACTTCTTAAGCATCCGCAATGATTTTTTTATTGCCTTACTGAAAAATGCAGTTAAGGTAATTTGGGTCACTACTTTTAGTTACTCCTCAACACTAGTTATAGAGATGAAATTAAGAGGCAAGCGACCATTTCCACTGCAAGTTTCTGTAAGCTCTGTCATCTCCACTGTCAAGAAGAAAGAAAAGATGGACAGACTACCAGCAAACCGAACCAAAGAAGGAAGGAAAAAAACATGGAGGGAAAGGGAACGAAACACCAATTAGAGAGCCTCACCCACATGCTAACTCACAAAGATCTGATCTCTGCTAAAGGTCAGACTGAAATTTGAATGACAGGGCTAAAGTCTTTTACTCATAATTTTTGTGTTTGCAGTAGAATTCGAAGCGATTCACAGCCTTAGAGGCCTTAAGTGAGAGCAGCAATTAATTGTAATGAATAATCTGACAAATCTAGTTGACATATGGCGGCTAATTCCCAGCCTTTCTGTAGGGAGCAGGCAGAGGATTAGGTTAGCTTAAATGAAATCTGGGAACGGCGTGCCATCTGCGTGCTCCGCGCACCCGCTTCAACACGTTAACCGGGCTGTGTAAGGCCCTTCCTCAGTTCTCTCTCTCTCTCTCTCTCTCTCTCTCTCTCTCTCTCTCTCTCTCTCTCTCTTTTAAATATTGAACCAGCTGTCTCCCATTCAGGGAAAGCAATATAGCTGAAGCCAGGCCAAAAATCGAAGAGCAGGGGGCCACTAAACAAACAACAGAGAGGTAATGAGTGTTGTACAAACACATAAACAAACGTCTCAAGTCTCAACACCTGAGCAGAGAGAATCCACTCTTAAGTCACCAATATTACCAGTAAATGTCCCTGGAGGAAATGTACTTGGTGGTTTTCCATAATCTGACTAAAAGAACACAACTATTACATGAATATTTTTATGACTGTTAGCTTTTACTGAAGTCTTTTGGATAAAAATAACATTTTAAATAAACTTATTTGAATTCATGTGTCCAGATTATCTGCCTGGCTTTAGCCATAAAGAGGGCTACACATTTACAAACACATAGAACTGTCCACAGGATACAGATTAATGAGATTGCTGTTGAAAACGTAGAGCCTGACAAATCAAACATTACAGAGTTTACTTCTGTGTATGATGGCTATAGATGAGTGCTTAGTCAGGACTTGTTATTGTAAGAAGCAGCTGACATTTATGTTTGTTACAGTGATTTCATGCACTCTTTGTTTTAAGCAAACCTGTAGCAAATCCGAACAATACTCTTAAGACAAGAGTCTTATTTCAGACTGTACCACCGATAAAGACAGAGAAGAAAGACTGAGGGAGAAAAAGGCAGGCCAGATAAAAAGTACAAAACGTTAAAATGTATTTTTTCAGAAATTTTTTTTTGAGTTTGTGTATGTAGTAAATACTGTCATGTCAGTACATATGTGTCAACATATTCTTACAGAATGGGGGAACCCAAAAGGGTTTTCAACTGACTGAATGAACAGTCAGCTGTAAGGTGCTTACTTAAGACTACTTGCTTATCATAGGCCTACTTATTAAAAAAAATAAATAATAATAATAATATATATATATATATATAATGGATAATGGACATAAAATACAGAATGGTATTATATTGTGATTATGTAAGAAGAAAGAGTGTGGTCAAAAATATTTGACCAATGAATGATGCCATTAACCAGTAAAAATCAAGTATTCCAAAGAGTTGTGTAATAAATAACAAATGAAGTACTAAAATTTAATTATAAATGAGAATTCAAGATGGTACATACTGAAATTGTCAAAAGGGAAAAATACCACTTCCGTTTCCCGCTGTAAAACAGGGAGGGTTATCTTTGGTTATTAAGTTACATTCTGATTAATTCACAAAATTAATCCCAATTAATCCCCAGCAAACCCCCCACCCCCCTGCACACACACACACACACACACACACACACACACACACACACACACGTATATGTGGTTTACAGGGACTCTCCATAGACGTAACGGTTTTTATACTGTACAAACTGTATATTCTATCCCCCTACACTACCCCTAAAAAAAACACCATTTAGTATGTTTTTTAAGCCATTTGGTTTACGAGGACACAGGAAGTGTCCTCATAAACCATGTTTACGTTGTAATACCCATGTCATTATACACATTTGTGTCCTCATAAACCATGTATACAAGAACACACACACACACACACACACACACATACACACACACACAAAAAAAATACTTCAAAAACATTGCTTCTTGTACATTACTTTGGCTGACAGCAAGTGAACAGACATAAAGTGGCTTTAGAACTCAATATATTGTTTGTTTTGAATCCATATCACTGAACATAAGCATATAATATCCCTAACCTACAGCCCATAACAATCTACTTTGCAATCAACTTATGTGCTATTTTTAATCGTCTATTTGTGTAAACATGCACTAGACATATTGTCATTTTTCACTGTCTTATTCTGGACTGCACCTGTGTGAATAAACCTCAAACACTTGACTGATATATGGTGTTCTAGGGAGTTAAAGTCCATGGTCTGTATTCAGTTGTAGGTAGAGAGCACAGCCTGTTATCTGAAAAGTGTGGCTCTAACAGCCATAATTGTCAAGGAACAAGTCTTAATTTAAACCAAGGGCTAATTATCATGCAAAGCATACCCACCCAGAATGTTTGCATAACTATCACAAGCATTTTCATAAATGATGCTTTAATTAGTCTTAATTAGAATTTGTTTAAGTCAGCAGGGAATGCAGACCCCCGTGAAATGATGTATGTAATAAGCATTGGCCTCTCTCTCTCTCTCTCTCTCTCTCTCTCTCTCTCTCTCTTCTTACTCAGGGAATAGGTCTGACAAAATCACATCACATTAAATTGATTCAGTCAGAATTAAAATTCTTATGGTATTAATTAAATGGGGAGGATCTCATTAGCGAGCAGCGCAGTGAGGGAACGACTCACACAACTGGCAGATGTGACTGTGTCAGAGCCACACACACCCTCATCATTAGAGAGAGAGACACAGAGAGAGAGAGACATACAGCAGATGGGGACAAAGACAGGAAGACACCAGAGCGACAAAGAATATGAATGAAATATAGACAGAATGAAACAATTCTATGAGAACTGTGTGTGGTAGAAATGAGAAAAGAATGAAGACAATAGAAAGAAAGCCAAAAGATAAATATTAATCAGCAGTGTTTGAATCACATCTTGTGTGTCTTTATTTAACTGTTCTTGCTCTGTTTGGCTGCTGTAATTCAATAATAACAGAACTAATGAAGAGAGCAGATAGCCTGTTATCAGCCTCATGACCCTCATCTCTCCCTACCGATTTTCTATCTTAGTACTGGCTGCAGATAAAGTCTTAATTGTTGATGACTTTAATATTGACTTAGATAATGAAAAACATGCATTTTACAAGCATGCAATGTCAAAAAACACTTTCATTGTCTTATAATATGCATTTATTTTTACCTTATTTGCTCAAATGATCCGCTCAACGATTCATTTTTCCAAACCCCTCGTTTGTGTGATGCTAATCTGCGGTGATTGGTCAGATGACTTCTGTTGGTTAACACGGAGTACAGTATACAGTGCTTGCATCACTTACATTGTATTATAATAATGATGGTGCTCCGCTCTGTTCTAAAAATAAAGACTCAGAGAGGAAATAAGTTGTTTTGTGTTTATGTTAGCGAACCTAGCCCACAGCTCGGTGGTAAACACCCAAACATTCATGGTATATGCGTTAGCCCAACGCAGAAAGGTATTGATAAAGCACTGCAGTTGTACACCAACGTATTGCTCTATTCTTTATCATAACTCCAAGTAATAACAACGACAAACATTTGACACATTTCTAGACAATTGTGAGCGAACACATATTGCTGTTAGCTGGTTAGCCGGAGACCTACAAGCTGCGCGGAGCGTACACAACACACACAACTAAATACGTATTGTGCATGCTACAGAGAACATAACAGCAACAATTATTAATCATACATACAGGTTGTGATTCTTCAGAGGAAGAAGCTGGTCCAAATAAACTGGGTACTGACCCATCCTTCAATAACAACCGGCTTGCGAATTCCTCATTGAACGCATTTAGGTTGAAGAAGCAGTCATCAGTAAAATGATGGGAACACAGCACAATGTTCGGGCTGTACTGCTGTGGTATCATTGTAAAGATGAACTTTAACCACTGATTATTCACGTTTCCCTGGTGTCTGCGCGCACAATAAGTGGGCGGGCAATATGCTAATGTTTCGTTTTGACGTCACAATGAAACGGCTTGGGATTCGTTTTACAAACGACTCGTTTAATTGACTCAGAGTCGACTCTTACTTTTGAGACAATAACTTTATATACGGTGCACTTTCAGATTTAAAACTTTGCAGGATGTTTTCATTCACTTAGAGCTGTTACACACTACATGAAAGGTAATTTTCAAAAATCCATAATAGGGGCACTTTAAACTGACTTAAAAATCGAGTTGAATCTTGTATAACAAAAAAAAGTTGAAATTGTTTGAATTATTTTGATGAGTTAAAGTAATGTAAAAACATAAGTTTTCCATGACTTATTGGTCATATAATTTTTGACAACGCACCTACTAAGCTATTGAAAGAGATGCTTCCAGAAGTCGTAGATCCTCTTCTTAATATTATTAATTCATCACGGTCATTAGAATATCTCCCAAAAACTTTCAAGCTGGCTGTTATCATCAAAAAAATAAATAAATAAATAAATAAATAAATAACTATGTTCCTTCTTGGAGAAAAATGGTATTTGTGAGGATTTCCATTCGGGATTTAAACCGTATCATAGTACTGAGACTGCTCTCACCAGACTTACAAATGACTTTCTATTAATTATATTAATTTTCTTAATTAAATTATTTTTCTCTATTAATTTTGCTGGACCTTAGTGCTGCCTTTGACTACAACATACTTATGGATAGGCTAGAAAATTATGTTGGCATTTAGTGGAACTGCTTTAACATGGTTCTCATCATACTTATCTGGCCATTATCAATTTGTAGCAGTAAATAAAGAGTTGTCATATCAATCACAAGTTCAGTATGGAGTACTACAAGGCTCAGTACTATGACCTTTGCTTTTCACTCTGTACATGCTACCCTTGGGAGATTTCATTAGGTAACATGGTGTTATTTTTCACTGTTACACTGATACTCAGTTCCAGTGTTGGGGAAAGTTACTTTTTAAAGTAATGCATTACAATGTTGAGTTACTCCCTAAAAAAATAACCAATTGCATTATATAGTTACTTTTTTTGAAAAAGAAAAGAAAAAAAAGTGCTACGTTACTTTTTCTCATCTAGGCTGGGCTTGTTTGTTTTTTAATAACAAAAAAACAAATAAACAATAAAAACAAAAACAAAAAAACACAAATGTAATGTTTATATAAAGTCATTTTTACTTAGAATGGTTGAATTAGATCATTGCAGGTCAGCAGCAAAGACATTGGTTAATAAAGTGAGATTAAATACATAAAGTATATTTGTGTAATTTAACATTTAATTATTGCAGGTTTGCATAATATTCTCTATATATAGAGAGAGTTTGCATTTCACTGTTCTTATTCATTTTGAGGAATGCTGAATCTGTTTTTGTGCAAGTGAGATGAGTAAATGCATGCTCACATTTAGTCTAGAACTACAATAACCATCATGTTTACACAATGCACACAATGGACAGTGCACCTTAATCCAATTTCACTCAACATGGGGATATAGACATCGTTATGATGGGTGTGTCTACAGCACACTGATGACACAGGTGATTGATTTAACACAAAATATATTTATTTATTTATGTAATTATGCAGGAAATATTAAACATGAACATACAGTTTCACCCCCTGGCTCTTAATGCATCATGTTTCCTTCTGGAGCATCAGTGAATGTTTGAACCTTTTTTAATAGTTGTGTTTGAGTCCCTCAATTGTCCTCAGTGTGAAAAGATGGATCTCAAAATCATACAGTCACTGCTGGAAAGGGTTCAAATATGCAAAAAATGCTTAAAAATTGAAGAATCTGCAGGACCTGGAGGATTTTTCTGAAGAATATTGGGCAGTTTAACTGCTCAGAACAAACAAGGGACTCAAGAACAACCATCACAAAACAAAAAAACAGTCATAGATCATCCAGGTAACCACACACAGTATTAAGAATCAATGGTTCACAAACTTTTGAATGGGGTCATTTTAATACATTCAGCTATTTGTTTTGTCTTGTGGACTATATGTAAACATCTTTTTATGTAAAATAATAAAAAAAAAAATAACATGCATTTTGTATAATCTCTTTTATTTTGTTAAAATTATTCACATTTTCACAGATTCTGCAAGTGGTTCACATACTTTTTCTTGCAACTGTATATCTGGTTTTATTAGCAGATATTATCAGATTACTATATTGCAATATACTGAAATTAAAAAATTGTCAGAGTGACAGTATAAATGCTTGGAAATAAAGCTTCATGTCCATACGCAGTCAGTGTTATTTCTCTGAATAAGTTGCCAAGTCAAGTCAAATCAAGTCACCTTTATTGGTATAGTGCTTTGCAATACAGATTGTTTCAAAGCAGCTTGAAATAGTGAAAAACAGGAAAATAATGATTCAGTGATGTAAACAGAATTCAATTCTGCTGTAAAGCAGCTAAAAAAAGTCACTAGTGTCATTATTCAGCTGAAGTCAGTTCTCTGGCCAAATGAATGAATGAAAGTTATGAATGTGTATTTTATTTCCTGATGTCTTTTTATTCACCAACATTCTCTTTAGTCTCTTGGAGATCTTGGAAACAATGACCATTCAAAATCTACAGGACAGTGCAAATTCAGTGGCTTTTTACTAGCATGAAGGAATTAACTCTTACAGTATATGTGTATATTGTTGAACTGAATGTCATTTAACTAACATTTAAATTATTATCTTAACTGCTTAAAAATACATGCTCTTAACATAATTATTGTTGAATCCTTTACAGTTTCTGTGCAAATAAAAACAAGGTAAGACTTTATTTCGATGATCAACTTTAGACATTCTTTTACTTTGCAACTACATGTCAACTAACTCTCTTTAGAGTATAGACTGTCTGCTTAATATCTGCTAACACTTTATTTTGATGGTCCCCCAACAGACGTACTAGTGTACTGACTATAAGTAACTTTGCAAGTACATGTCAACTTATTCTACTAACCCAAACCCTAAAACCTAACCCTAACTCATCAGTCTGCTAACAGTCTACTACAGTCTACTAATACTCTAATGAGAATTAGTTGACATGTACTTGCAAAGTTACTTATAGTTAGTAGAGTGTCTAAAGTGGACAATCGAAGTAAAGTATAACCAAAAACAATCTTATACAACACAACATAATTACATAACGACGAATTAAGTTATATGTGCATACCTTGCAAAGCATGAATCTGTATTCAGATTTCAGAATGAGCACTTTGACATTTGTCATACATATTTTGAGGTGTCTCTCCCATCTGCTGATCAGATGTTCGCTACTATAATGAATATGAATGTAACTTTTTAATAAACAGGGGGAATTCCCAACTTTAAAAAACTAACCATTTACATGCTTAAAATGTGTGGGAATAGCCATGTGGAGGCATTG
Organism: Mylopharyngodon piceus; assembly: GCA_039654765.1. NCBI lineage: Eukaryota > Metazoa > Chordata > Actinopteri > Cypriniformes > Xenocyprididae > Mylopharyngodon > Mylopharyngodon piceus. The sequence goes on from JBCHWC010000049.1 coordinate 147,637, forward strand.
TGGCTTCACACGTTAAGACGTCATGAGCAATCTGGTTCTTTATTACATAGATCAGTGACCGAAACACAAATAATTCTCTACTGAAACATTTACAGAGTAACTTTAAGATACTTTGGAAGGTAATGTTTTAGTCCAGTGATCCTGTTTTAGTATATCTCCCTTCTCGCCTTATCACCTCACTAACACATAGCAGTGGGTGGTCCAAAGAGGCGGTGATGGTGTTGATCTGTGTCTGTGCAGACAGTGCTGATGTATTCATATCTATTACGAAGTAAAGAGGAGGAAGTACAAAACAAATCAATTTGGCAATTTGTTTTAAAGTTTTGACATTTTTAATTTTTGAAATTTTTGAATTTACAGTATGTTTTCATTGACAGGGATGCAAACAGGTAAGGGGGAAAAAGGGAGAACACTGCGTGGGGCAGGGTACATGCTCCACACAGAATTTTTTTTTAAAGATATTTGCTTTACATGCTCTTTTGAAGTTACTTTAAGGGTTTTTTCAATTTATTTTTTATTACCTTACATGTCCAAAACTGTAATTTTTCACGATTAACATATTGTTGCAACATTTTACCAAAATCAACATTGGGTCATGTTACAAAAGATGAAGTGCTTTGCACGCTATTTAATACGGTATTGGCTGATTAGACAGCAATACTGCGCTAAACTGCAAACTGTTTGCCCTCTTTCTCTTCACCGTTCTCACATCTCAGACATTAAATAAATAAAATATTACCCTTTATAGACATAGTTTTTAAAGTAAAGAGTAAAGGAAGCACTGTATACAGTACTTATTGAAACAACCAGTTCTTTATTTACTCTTGTAAGTTCACAAGTTGATACTTACAGTCAGGGCCTAAAACTAACTTTTTGCCACACCTGCCTTTCAATACCACAGCTAAAACTACTAGCCTAACAAATATAAATGATGCCATGAAAAGATGTTTTCTAAAGATGGGATATATATATATATATATTAGGCCCAACAGCACACATGTAAGTAACCAGTTTATTTTTTGTTTCATCTCTTGAATTCATGATAATTATGACTTGCAGCGCAGCATACACTACCTCGGCTAAAATAAACAGTGACTGTAGATACTTATTTATAAAAACCTTCAAGTTTGCAGTTAATTTATGTAGTCTTTGTGGTTGTGGTGCTTGTCAATTCTCTTCTGAAAAATAAGAGGAAAAAAGCCCTTACATTTCCATTTTTAACCATACGGATATATTTGCTGCCATAGATTCAAGAGCAGAAGAAGAAGAATAAGAAGACGACTAACGGATACAACAGGTGCCTACAAGTCAAGTCAAGTCACCTTTATTTATATAGCGCTTTTTACAATGTAGATTGTGTCAAAGCAGCTTTACATTGATAACTGGTACATTATTTGGCTGCACAGCAGCTCTTAAAGAATAGTGTCAATGCAGGCAGATCAAAGCACTGTTGAATATCAAATGTCAAGTCAAATGTCAAGTGTCCCCAACTAAGCAAGCCAAAGGCGACAGCAGCAAGGAACCCAAACTCCATCAGGTGACAATTACAGGCTACACACCTTCAATGCTTGGTCCTTAATAATAATATAGCTGCAAGCAGAAATTAAAGGGGTCAAGCATGAAAAAAAGGCACAATGAGTTATGCAAGCATGGCTGGGAGTATCAGACCAAATGCAACAATGAGTAATTAAAGGCATTGTTTATTATTTTAGGCAAAACGTCTGAAAATCATGGATACAATCATTAGTAATATAATTTAATTGCTTCTCACTTTTGACCAATAGTTGGTGCTGTCAATAAATTGATGTGGTGTGATCAGTGTGGGTTGAAAACGATACAAAGTTTGGTGTCAATATGCCGAAGCATTGAAAAGATCCAGTCTAGGATTCAATTTGGCATAATGCCTTCAAATTAGTTGATGTGATAGACAATAACAGTTTGGCCTGTCAACACAAAATCCATAACTTTTTGCTGTCATGGTTTAGAGTCAAATCAGTCAAATTTGGAGAAAATTGGACCAACTGTCAAGTAGGAGTTAGAGAAAGTAGGCTTTCAGAGAAATTCAATATGGGGACAGCAAGTTCAACAACAGGTTTTGTTATATGGGTCATTGACATAAAGCTTCTTTTTTAAAAAAGGTGGTACAACCAAATATTTGTAAATATATATATATATATATATACACTATATTGCCAAAAGTATTGGGACACCCCTCCAAATCATTGAATTCAGGTGTTCCAATCACTTCCATAGCCACAGGTGTATAAAATCAAGCACCTAGGCTGGCAGACTGCTTCTACAAACATTTGTGAAAGAATGGGTCGCTCTCAGGAGCTCAGTGAATTCAAGCGTGGTACCGTGATAGGTTGCCACCTGTGCAATAAGTCCATTCGTGAAATTTTCTCACTACTAAATATTCCACGGTCAACTGTTAGTGGTATCATAACAAAGTGGAAGCAATTGGGAACAACAGCAACTCAGCCACGAAGTGGTAGGCCACATAAAGTCACAGAGCGGGGTCAGCGCATGCTGAGGCGCACAGTGCACAGAAGTCACCAACTTTCTGCAGAATCAATAGCTACAGACCTCCAAACTTCGTGTGGCCTTCAGATTAGCTCAAGAACAGTGCATAGAGAGCTTCATGGAATGGGTTTCCATGGCCGAGCAGCTGCATCCAAGCCTTACATCTCCAAGTGCAATGCAAAGCGTCGGATGCAGTGGTGTAAAGCACGCTACCACTGGACTCTAGAGCAGTGGAGACGTGTTCTCTAGAGTGACGAAGCCAGGCCTTCTCGCCAACATCAGTGCCTGACCTCACAAATGCGCTTCTAGAAGAATGGTCAAAAATTCCTATAAACACACTCCTAAACCTTGTGGAAAGCCTTCCCAGAAGAGTTGAGGCTGTTATAGCTGCAAAGGGTGGGCCAACTCCATATTAAACCCTACGGATTAAGAATGGGATGTCATTAAAGTTCATGTGCACGTAAAGGCAGGCGTCCCAAAACTTTTGGCAATATAGTGTGTATATATATATATATATATATATATATATATATATATATATATATATATATACATACATACATACATACATACATACATACATATATATAATATTATATATATATATATATATATATATATAAAAATTGTACCACCTGACATGGAAAGTGTACCAACCCACCTATACTTGAAATTATCAGTTTTTATCAGTATTTGAGAGAGATCTACAAACCTTTTCACTCTGCCACAATGATCTATTGATTCCCTCTGGATGTTGCATTATCAGGCTTAATGTTATTACCTTGTCAATTCATATAAAACAGCCATGCTTGCAGTTGTGCCACCCTGACATTTGAGAATATAGAATTTGCCATGCAAAAGTTTTCAAAATTTGTTTATATGTATATTCAAACATAAAATTATGCCAAAGTATTTTATTTTGAATTTCTTATAAATAAAACACCATTTGCTCTTTCCACTACACCAATGCCCTCCACCCATCTCTTCTCCTCTCCTTTTTTACATCCTCCTCTCTCTTCATATGATCTCCCTCTATGTGTTTCACTCTTCCTTTCCTTCTCATTACCCTTCCTCTACCCACACCACCACCTTTACACTTACATCTCTTTATTTTCCCCTTCTCTTGCATATTCTTATTCTTTTCTTGCTCTATGTATATCTATACTTTCCCTGTTACATTATCAGGGCTCCAGACAAAAAAAATTCATTAAGGAGCCATTGGCTCCTATAGAGGGAAAAAACAGGCGCCAAATATTTTTTTAAGAGCCACACAACAATGAACTTACTTTTAGTCATCCTGTTGTGTTTATATATCTCCCCTTTACAGTTTCAACATTTTCATCTTGTGATTTTTCTGGGAAATGAATGTCACTATTTTCACTTTTCACATATTTTGAATCCGATTAGATTTTTATATTTTCTGCTTTCATTTTCCGTTGTTTTATTATTTTTTTTTTTGTTTGTTTTTAGTTTTATTTTTTGTTGTTTTTAAACATGTCTGTTTAGTTTGTATACATTTTTATTTCAGTATTAACATTTATTTCAAGCAATGAAAAACATGTTTTTTAATGGTTTTAGTTAACTATAATAACCCTGATGCTAGTAAAATCTTTATATTGAATAATACGTCAAATAGTATTTCCTTCCTGAAGCTACAACAGTTTACTTTGAATCAAATGAAAATAAATATAACTATATGGAAATAACAAACAGGGGAAATTGATATACATACTACTTGACTTTGATTAATGAACAGGCCGAAATACAGCGGGACTCTTATTTTGAAATGTCTGTGCTTTACTTTTGCTGCTCATTCAAGTTCAGATGAGGAAGATAAAAAAATATATGTTGTTACAACCGTTTACAACACATTATAATATAAATAATATAAAGTAAACTTTGTCATAATTGATCAGCATTAGTTCATAAGCAATCGGTTGACAAATGTGCGCTAATCATTGATTGACTTTAAATTTATGACCTTAAATTTATCTGATGAGCATGAGCTGAGTGGAATAATGAAAGTGATCAGCATGATTGATATTCAAAACGGTAAGCACGCGCTGCATTGTGTGTGTATCTGCAGTCTGCAGAGCCAGTTTCCCCTTTTGAATGACGAATATATATGAAGAAATAGGCAGTTGTCTCCTTTAGGCAGGAGCAGAACAGTGTGTTCCAATGCAGCTTTTTTGCACCGACGCGAGGCGACAACACAGTTGGCTTTCATCAGTGCTAGTTCTTTGGCGTTGGTTTGGTGTGTGATATTTTCCCCTACCCGTTCATATTTTGGCGCTCTAACTCTAGTTTGGCACTCTAACAGCATCTCATTTAATTACGTCAACACAACAAATGATGTGATAGGCTACTGGTCACAGAACACGCAAATAACATGCAAATTTTACATCATAACGTGTGAATTTTTATGGTCGGCAGTGGCGACCTCAGCAAAAATATCACTCGCAAATTAATATTTTTAGTCACAAATGCGACCGTTTTAGGCGCAGTCTGGAGCCCTGATTATGCAATTGTGATAAATGTGTAAACAGATAGGAAAACTGAATTTCCTGTGTTGTGTGTGTATTATTAGCCAAGTAGTTATCATTTTGGGGCCAGCTGAAAACATACCAAGTGCATTTGATAATATGACAAATTCCAGAGTTTTGTTTATTGTGTTTGGACAAATGGTACATAAATGTTTGTGAATTGTGTAAAGCCAATAAAAAAAGCTGTGATCATTTTTTTCTGATTTATTAAAGTTTTTTACTATTATGAACACATTTGAGAATTTTTTGCATAGTGTTTTGAGAAAATGATTCACATGATTTGCATTTTGTGTGAAATGAATGAAAACGTACAACCTGTTTAGGACAATTACAAAGTGTTCAGATCACTGTGTTAACTGTTTTGAGAACAATGATCTGAGTTTGGAGAAATGTGTCAAATTGATTGAGAAAAACTGTAATTACAATAGGCAAAACTAATGAAAAGATTTTGACATTTTTTGAAAATCTGTCCCAAAAGTTTTTAAGTACCTTCAAGGCATTGTGACACACATACCGAGTTTCATAACGATATACCAATGCATTCATAAATAATAACATTTTACTACAAAATTCAAAATGGTCGTTCAACTATACTACACCGAATCTAAAGAGAAAATCTCTATTTTTGGTCAATCTATTCAGAAGTTCTCAGCAAAAATAAGCCATTTTCATATCTCCTAACCAGTAGGTGGCGCTGTGCCGAAACTCTGCAAGTAACGTCAGGTCATGCTTGACATGCATCTACCACGTTTTTTTTTCTTTTCTTTTTTTTCTGAATACTCTAAAGTGTTGCAGGGAGATACATACTCATGTCCATTTTGCTCTCCTGTCAATTTTTTTTGCACAGTTTTTGAGGACAGTTTAACTTATCAGCTTGAATTCCATAACCTTTTTTGGAATCATCTGAAGATGTTTTGAATCGATTTTCATGAAAATCAGACAAATTAGGAGTTTGAAAAAGGCTAGAAATTTGCTGTGGTTAAAGTTCAGACTGTCCTCTAATTGTGTGCCAAATTTCATAACTTTACTGCAAGCGGTTCTATGGGATGCCAATGGCCACATACACACTGTAGAGTTTTTAGGAGTGACAACCGAATTTAAATATAGGAGTTCTGAAATTGCTATGATTGACACCATGGTAACCATAGCAATGTTCCAGCATCTCACGTGTTTGATATCAGCTATTTTCAACCAAATTAATACAGAGACCAAAGACTCTTTCTGTAATTTTAACTAAAGTGCCGTCGACTGAGTCGTCTTGTTCATGCTTGGAAGGTTGCTTCAAAGAGCGCGCTCTTGCAGTGTTGCCATGTCCACACAATATAAGTGGTTTTGGGCTTATTGTTTGAGCTTGACTCATAAAGCAATCAAGTTTATGAAGTTATTAAAGCGTGCAGTTGTGGGTCCAAATGCTTTATATTTAGAACAAGATCGAAATATTGCGATCTGGCAAAACAAATTAATCAGGGTTCAAGTTTTCTTGTATGTGCTTTTTAATATGTCATTAACAACTAGTGGTTCGGTTCAGTTCAGTTCCGTATTCACTGCATAGAATTTTTGTAAATGCACTTATCACTACCCATGGTTCTTGGCCCATAATAATAATAATCGTAATCATTTTATAATAAATAAAAGTATGCTGCTTAAGATTTATTAACCTCAAAATCCCAGTGGATCTAAAAGTGAATACATTCAATTTCTGAAACAAACAAATGAGAAATTAAAAAAAAGAAAGAAAGAAAGAAAAGATATAAAAGAGAGAGAAAAAAAAAGCATGAAATCATCTTTAGAAATACAGTATTATCCTGTGTCAGTGATGAATGCTGCAGAATAAAAAGCCCTCAGGAGGTTCTAATGCAGCCCTGCCTGTGCAGAAGTTACAACACTTCATTTTATTAGGAGCAAGCCCCTCTGTTAGTGCAGTCCTGCATAAATAGTTAGGGTAAATACACTATATCATTTCTCTTCACAGTTGAATAGCATTATGATTTCTATGCTGAGCCAGGTGAAGCAGGGTCAGCGGAGAAAATTAAGAGGCACTCGGCAGCAGCTGCCGTCTCTCCTCTCTTTAACCATGCTTGACTGCTTCGACCATCAAAAGCTGCTTGTACATGCGTCATAAAAAAAAAAAAAAAAAACATTGGCCGTGTGTTTAAAATGGTATTAAAATGCTGTTGACCCTTAAAATTAGAAAGTGAAATGTGCAACTCCTTGCATGCCAATTACTTCATGTCTATCTAAAGTGCAGAGAGGAAAATAGAGATGTATATGGTTGAGAGGTGTTCAGAATTTATTGACGTGCAGCAGAAATGTGCAATCACTCATATATGACATCACCACACACCTGAACACCGAGTTCAGACACTTTAGATGAAGTGATTTGATAATATTTTTGCTTATTTTTATTACTAAATATTAGATTAGAATAGACAGTGAAAATCATAATAAAGTTTAATGCTGTCTGAGAGCTACTTCTGTTAATTCTGTTGGATAACTGAAGTTTGAAAAAAGGGTAGCTGACACATTTTTGTATGTGGGTGTGTGTGTGATTTAGGTATCCCCTACTTTATGGGGACAAAATGAACAAAAGATGCCACAAAGATGGCAAAATCCGAAATCCTTGTCCTTTTTTTTTTTTTTTTTTTTTTTTTGGTCCCCATGAGTAAAACAGCTTATAAATAATACTAAATGTTAGGTTTAGTGTAGGGGGGTATAATATACGGTTTGCACTGTATAAAACTGTTTGTACTGTCCCCATGAAGATACCAAAACCTAATTGTGTGTGTGTGTGTGTGTGTGTGTGTGTGTCAATGTGTAAGAGACATTGCATATCTTAGATCCTGTAGCTGTTAATCACCCTTTCCCTTCCCTATAGTTCAATTTAAGCAGTCTTGTGGTCTAAAAAAAAAAAAAAAAAAAAAAAAAAATTAAAAACACATGAATAATCATAATAGCAGAGTTTTGCGAAAGTTTCCTGGTTAAAATAGTTTTAGATGGAGTATGCCATGTCACACTACAGGGCATCTCAGCTTCCTAAAAGTACTTCATGTCACCTACCCAAACAATATTTGCATATCTCTTGTCTCATATTTAGTTTCAGACAAGTATTCATGTTTGCTTTGATCTGTGAGAGCAGGGTCAAATACATATTTAAGTCATCTCTTGTCTCCAACTAATCATCTTATATTAATAGCTCATATTGCGGATATAATGAAGATCCAGAGACTGTTTGTGTAAGTGAGATGTCTTCATTATGAGTTTTTTTGTGAAATGGGACATTCACACAAGCAATTTCACAAAACTGTTCAAAGTATGCTTTAAAACACAAATAAATCAATAGGATAATTTAATTCACCCCATTTCCTGGTTTAGCCCAAATTAAGCATAGTTTAAATAGCTATTCAGATATTTCATTACTACTCACTTTTAACACTGACATTTATGTTGCCAAGTTCCCCCCAACACACATACCCCCCAGTAATTTCTGGTAGGAGTACTACCATAAAGACTCTATCACAGGACACAGAAGATATGTTCACTCGATCCCACCACACACCCGTTGTCCACTCCCAGTGCGGCTCCTGCAGCATCCTACAGTCCTCTCTGCTGTGCCCACAGCTGGCGGCTGCCCTATGGGAGGGCTGGATTATTGCTGGGTTAATTTCCTGATGAATGTCCCACCTCTGTATTCAGTTTTCCCCAAATGACCAATTAAAGTACAGCAACTGGCACGGCGTTGCTTGGCAGCAGGTTGCCGGGGGCAGCGAAGCTGGAGGCAGTGTCAGAAGGTGTGTGCTTCACGTTCAGATGCCGAACAGCATGTGTGTGAGTGTGTGTGATGAGAGGGTGTTAAGCTTAAGCGAAATAATTATACTATCTTTTTTTTTTTTTTTTTTTTTTTTTTAAGGTCCCAAGACTGAAACTAGCTTTGCTGTCTGTATAAGTTTGGGTTACGTGCATAAACGGATTGAGGTTTTAGGCTAATAATAGATAGTGCTTGCATTTTGTTAAAAACCCCCCTCAGCATTTTGGATATACTTCAGTACTAACACTTCCCATTTATGCGTTTGTGTGAAAAGTCAGCATGAAACCTGGCAAATATGAGAAATTCATGCATTTTTTGAATAATTCATAAATAGTGTCATGAGGTTGTTGTGAAGATCGAGTGAAATGATGTGTGCGATGTGACCTATCGTAGTTAACATCACCCACACAGCTTTTTGTTGTTTATTCCAAAAAAAAAAAAAAAAAAAACCTTGTAGTGTTGGTTTATTGCACATTGTGCATGAAAATATAAACGTCAGATAAAGACCATAATAATGACAATAAAGTATATAAAGATATAGAAAGTCTAAACACCCCTGTTAAAACAGCTGGTTTTTGTAATATAACAAAAGAGATAAATCATATCAGAACGTTTACACAAATAGTGTAAAAATCACAACCTTTGCAATGTCAAAGTGACACATTTCAGAGAGAGAGAGAACAAAATAACTTAAAATAACCTAACTGCATAAGTTTGACCACATCTTGAGCCATGGGCCACAAAGAGCTTATGAAGCATCAATGGGATCTCATTCTTTAAAGGTATCGCTCAGGTGAGGGCTCCAAAAAAAATGGCCAATTTCAAAACACTGCTTCATAAAGCTTTGGAGCTTTGGGAATCGAATCAGTGGTTCGGAGCACCAAAGTCACGAGATTTCAGCAGTTTGGTGGTTTGACACGCGATCCGAATCACTCATTCGACTCAAAAGATTCATAACGCTCCGGAGCAGTGTTTTGAAATCGGCCATCACTAGATATTGTTAAAAAGTCGTTATTTTGTTTTTTTGGCGCACAAAAAATATTCTCGTTGCTTTATAATATTAAGGTAGAACCACTAAACTCACATGAACTGTTTTAAATATGTTTTTAGTACCTTTTAGTACCTTTATGGATCTTTATGGATCACTTTAGACATAAAGTGTTTATGTTAACCTTGTGTGTATTTGACAGTATTAGCGCAATAAGATAACTTAGTTCAGTAATCATGCGCTGTTTGTCAGGTTTTTATCGTGCGCACACTTCGAGTGCACGCTCAGAAAAGCGCATGTTAGAACAGCATGCAAATGAAATGTTTAACCGGCAAGGCTTTAAAACACATGCACATAATGAATTTTTGTGATTGCGAATAACTGCAGTGTCCAGTGAGCGCAACTTCACCTCTGTGTTTAACACGTGATGTGAAAGTATGTCGCGTTGTACAGTATATTGAGACGGAGGCACCAGAACTGCAAATGATAGAATGTGTACTGTAGCACGATACTACGATTTGAAAGACGGTGGAGATTCCTCGTACTGCAGCCTCACTTCACCACGCGCTCACCCTATTAAAGTGAGAAATCTGACTCTAGCATTGCATGTGTGGCTAAGCACCCCCTAAATTTAGTGCATTTGATTGGATATTTACTCATCTCAGCGCGTAGACTCACAGGCACACAAGCAGAGCCAATTTGGACAGAAATAAAATGCACGGAAATTATTTAAATGCAAAACGGAAAAAAACGCAATTCACAAGTGCGTATTGAACCGTGGAAGTCGTACCGAACGGTTCAATATTATATTGTAAAATTGTGGCATCCCTAGTAATTGCGTATTTTTTCCTCAAAATTCTAACTTCGCATGTGTGCCTCCTTGTGAATGTTAGGGTATATTTACACGTTTAGTTCAAATTTCTTTCAGAATCATCATTTCTATTTATTTTCCCACTGAATTATGCTGCGAAAGAAAGTAGGTGACAAAAGAAGTATGTCCGAATTCACAGTAATCATAAAAGAGTAGGCGGTACCTGGATGACCTACCAATTCCAGAGAGATTCTGAAGTGTGCATACAATGGACACTTTACCCTGAGGCCATGGGAGAGGATTTGTGAATGGCAGTGAAGCGACGCAACTGATGTTTGTAGGTCACATGATAATGACAACATGGCGGATAAGGTACGTCTGGATTACATTCATACTGCACACATTCATACTATATAGAACAAACTTTTTTAGCAGTTGCAAAGTAAATACTCATTCAAAATAAGTACATACTCAAAAGAGTATGTGATTTTGGACACAGCCCGTGTTTTCACTTCTGCGATTGCTGTTATGACTCAGAGGAAGATAATTTTCTGCACATCACTCATATTACGTGTTCATAACCCATCCTGTCTCTTCCGATGACAAAGTTCCACTACACTTCCGCATTCTGTTCCAAACATACTAACCCAGAAATCCCACTAAGAAATGTTTCTACACATGAAACATGAAGCTAACAAACATACGATTATGACAGCATATGATTTATATGTGATTTGGGCTATTTTTTTTTTTTTAAGAATAAAGTAATTTTTTTATTTTTCTAAAATGCTACAAATATATTTCTGTTATTTCAATAACATATTTCATCCACATTAGATCTCAATCGGAAGTTATTACAAACACTCAATGGTGGGTGAGTTTTGAGTTAAAGCGTAGTATTAATTTCATAAATTGTTGTGTAGCTTCATGCTAATTGTAGCTATAATTTACCTGTTACCCATGTATGATTACATTTCATGATGTGTGTTGTCAAAAGAATTCACCTAAGGTTGTAAGAAAATGTTTTGTTTTGTTTTGTTTTGTTTTGTAGAAATACTTTTGATAATAGGTGGGTATAATGTATATCAGGATCAAAGGGATATGTGGACGGGCAAGTTATGTAATGCCAGAGTAAAGTATGCCACAACTTGCATTTGACAACTGTGTTCTTGTCATCTTTTCTCCTGACAAATCAAAATGATATTTGGCGATATTTCCAGCTGCTGAAATGTAAGATTTTCCATATTCCAAGAAAGCTTGCTGCAATGGTGACGTCACATACACGAGTTGTGAAGGTTACAAAAATGAATCTAGAAATGATTGGATTGTTGGATTTCAAATCAGTAGGGGTTAAGGTAACAAAATTAACATTGTTACAAGCTATTTTATGTATTGTAACTGTAATATTATTACTGAAATCTTATAAGTAATTGGTTACACTACTAGTTACTGCAAAAAGCAATATTATTACTGCCAAACACTGTCAGGGGAGACTGTCAAAAGGCCTACAGTAACATTCAAAGAGTTACAGCTTATTGTGGCAAGTACTGCTTGCTCCCTACATGTGACAACTATCTCCCATATTCTCCATCTGTCTGGGCTGTGGGGCATATACTGTATAGAGAGATCACACATCCCATGACCTATGTCCGACAGAGGTTTTGCAGTAGACTCTAAAACCAGAATCTCATAATGTTCCCATGATACAAAGCTTTTGAGTTTAACTCTCTGCAGTCAGAAACAGACAGAGGGAAAGACAGAGTGGCATGACCATATAGTCTTCTAGATCTAAGGGACGATTACAAACAAAGGACGATGTTGTGCAATATCCGACCCTTGCTCTGCTGGAGTAGTCCGAACAGAATCAAAGCAAACAAAGACTTGCTCCTGTCTGCACCTCCAAAGAGGAAGAGACGCCACACACACGACCTGCTTTCTTTCATATCCACTCTTATAAAGATCCCTCAAATGAAAAACGGGAGGTAACATGGAGGGGAGGTGCAGGACACGCTGAGCCTTTATAGTGGGGTCGCAGCTAGGATCACCATGATAAGGTCACTCTAGAATCCAAATTTACACCCTGTAATTGGCTAGCTGGCGTGCCTGATTGCATTCTAGAGCTGAGCGATGCTTTAACAGCCTTTGGCTGGAGGAAAACGTGGCCGATCCCAGAAATAAGAATATAGACGTCATAGTGATAAGGATTTTTTTCTTGGAAGAAAAAGTACTGGGAGGTTTCCTGCGTCTAAAACTTTAATTAAAAAATGTTGAGTGTTAATTAACTGCGCTACAATGTCAACTGCAACACAAAAGAGGGACAAAGTATTACAGGGTGAGAAAGAAAAACAGAGAGAAAGAAAGTGAAAAAGCAGCATTAACTGGGAGTAATTTGATCAATTGGGCATGAAGAGAGGAGGTTTATTTGGTGCAGGGAGCAGCTTCCATTTAAAGTGTGAGTTGAGTTAAGTGGAGTTTGATTGCAGTGTTGGATTGTCAGGGGCAGCAGTGGATGGCTCCTCACTCCTCTAATTAGAATCGTATTCTTCTAATTAGAGGTCCACAGCTTTGCTTAGGAATTTTAGCCACATGTGAGGATCGTGCATAATGTGTGTCATAAATAGTGTTTATGGCTAACATGGTTGTCACCATCAAACCATTAAAACTAATGAATGAGGATCCAGACAATTCACCTGAGTGCATTAGGCCACATCTCTGTGAGAATCCATTATCTTAAAGAGGGTTTGGGGTGCATTGGTGAATTAGGGCCTCAAAAGTGGCGCCAATTTGAACCGTATATGTTCACTCTGTGGCCATCTTGGTAAAATTTGTCTGCTTTGATGAAGAAAGGCCAAAACTCCAAAATATTTTTCCCAGATTACGTTTCAAAAACATATTTGAAATCAGCAATAAACTGTGACTAATGTTTTTCAGGCTGGTCCTGCTTATGCCCATGAGTATGATTAAGTGAAGTGGTCTGTCTCCTCCTCATATCTCTTTGTGATCTTTCCTTTAATCACCTGCAAACAAAAGTTCCCTGAAATCAAACATCAAGCAATTAGAATATTCTTGAAGGAGATGAGAAGATGGGACACTACTCCCTTTCTTACAGCGATGCTTTCTGTTCTCTCTTATGAATTCTCACCCCAGCTTCATCCCTCTGACTCTCCTAGAGTCTTTCCCAAGAGACAATCTGTGGTCTCTCTGGGCTGTTGGTCCTGGGGACCAGGGAACATGTGAAGAATGACTACTGTCTGTCGCCCACGCACTCCTCCACGCTGTGAGATTGTCTGAGAGGATGTAGACATATTCCAAGCACTGATCCATAGCCCAGAATAAACAGCAGCTGATCTGCACTGCTCCGAAACAACCCATCCCACTTCCTGTAGAACAGATTGGCTGGTAGACTGTGACCCCTGCAGACCACTGTGAAGGTGGGCTACCCTCAAAGCTCAGCTCTTCTGACAGCACTGATATTTGGTGACAGAGTGTTCGGACTGTATCAGGATGCTGAGAGAACATTCATAATCATATTACAAGTCATAGATGAGAGGCAGGAACAGACAAATCACTGAAGCAGTGTGGCTTGGCTGAACTTCAACATATTTTTATTTATTTATTTATTTATTTATTTATTTTGCGGTACTGTCAGTATTCAAAGTGGAAATATACTTTAGATTATACAGCAAACAGCATTTAATATAATTTTAACCGAGTGGCAGAATTTCTGTGAGAGTTTCTCCATGCAGACACTGCAGCAGGGACACTGTAAAAAACGACAGAGGCAGGCAGGGATGTAATTAAGGCGGCTGACACTTTTATTCTGGGTAATAGGAGGCGAGGGCCCAGTCTATTCCCTAACGCACTCCCCACACGCCACAGAGCGCATTTTAATACCCGCACATACAAGCACCTAAATGCCACTCTTATGGCCCTCATGGAGAGGTAATATTGATGTGTAAATAGGATAAATACCAACATCCAAGGGTTTAAGGGATGTAGTAAATAAACATTAACTAATACACAACAGGCATAAACACTGCAACGGTCTATTTCAGACAGGGAGAAGGCATAGAGAGATACTAAAGAATCATGCCTGTATCTGAGGCACACAATAATGCACCACAGAATGCTCCCTAATGTGAGCTGTCACATGTACAGAACTACCATCATGAAAACATGCATTGGCTTTCCTGTGTTATTAAACATATAAAAGCACACATTACAGTGTTCTTAAATAGTGAACAAGATTCCATTTAGATTTCCATGTTTTTAGCCTTTCCTTGGAGTCAATTTGAGCCGTCTTTAACACAGATTTATAGCAACTTAACTTCAGCCTGAAACTACATGACATCTCTCATAGAGGTGACTTGGAACAGTGACAATTTAATTACATTGAAAATTTAAATACATTTTATAAACCATTATTACACAAACATGCAAAGGTGTTGTGGGTGAATTTGGCCTTATTCATAAAAAGTCAAGAAAGGAAACAAGAAATATGATAAAAGCTCAAGTACAGAGAAAAGTACAAAATGTGAATTTTTGAACGTGAAGCTCGCAAATGCTAAAGTGCATCATCAATGTTAACACCATACAAGGGTTAAAAGATTTCTGATTATTTTCTTAAATTTTTTGTAGACCAAAACATGTTACAATGCTGTATATTGAGGCCTGTATATTACAAAGGACTGTATATTGATAAAACTGTTCCAGTATGTTAAAACTGCTTTGAAAAATTAATTAAAGCAATAAGCCACTCAATGCTGAGCATTACACTCACTTTACGACAGTGATAAACACACATCTGTACATTCTATATTAAGGTGCTAAGTTGCCAAATTTTTTGGCAACTACATTTAAGAAAGTACATTATTTGGCTGAAGTATATTTATTTTACAATGGCTTTAAATGCAGTTCATTTAGTCAGAGCAAGAATCCATTTTACATTCATTTTAAATCAGTGGAGAATAGAATACAAAAATTAAACTCCCTCAGAATGTCTGGTATCTTTACATAAAGGACAATGTTATATCAGATGAACCAGACTGGATCTTGACGTATAATGCGGATGTTAATGATGAAGAACACAGACACCAGGCCATCCTGCCATCAACTAGCTCTACCAATTTTATCTGCAATAAATAATCCACCATCACTGAGCTCTGGCACGCCATAATGGCAAGTGAAATATGCTGGTATGATAGAACCAATAAATCCAGATTTTCCTATGGTTCCCTCAGGCTACAACAATATGTAACTATAGCAGTCTGTGTCAGGTGGGGCTATCACTGAACTATCATAAAATCTAAATGGGTGCTAATTAGCCAAGCCTTCCCCTTCCGACTCAATATTTCTATTGACATTTTAGTGAGCTCCTACAGCCTTCCTTCGCTAGAACACCATAACTCACAGGAACAAGAAAATGAATACAAGGAGAAAATATCTCTACTTCTACAGCACGATAATGAAACTCGATACATTTGCTTAAAAATGTAAATTGGCTTGTCAAACAGCATGTTTTGTCCAAGCAAACGGTTGCTCTCGAATAGACTATGGTGTTCTTCGTTATGTTTCATTGAAGTATTAACTTTGTCTCAGGCATTTCTCCTAAAAAATGGGAGATATAAAAATAAACAAATAATTGTTAAAACACAGTAAGAGTGTTGAGCTATAACATTAATGGGTAACACTTTACGATAAGGTTCATTAGTTAATATCAGTTAACTACATTAGTTAACATGAACTAATAATGAACTGCACTTATACAGCATTTATTAATCTTTGTTAATGTTAATTTCAACATTTACTAATACATTATTAAAATCTTGTTAACATTAGTTAATGCACTGTTAACTAACATGAACAAACAATGAACAACTGTATTTTTATGAACTAACGTTAATGAAGATTAGTAAACACAGTAACAAATGTATTGCTCATGGTTAGTTCATGTTCGTTAATACATTAACTAATGTTTAACTAATGAACCTTATTGTAAAGTGTTACCAATTAATGTAAACACCAACAGTGTACAGCCCATATAAGCTGCAAATACTTAACATACCCAAGCCTTTTGAGAGAATAAGTGTGGGAATTTATTAATAATAAATATTAAGAAAAAAATCCTTGTGGTTTAAGGTGTGATATAATGCTTACTTACAGTACATAATAAACTGTTGAAAATATGTATGTCACTATCCTCAAATTATTCCATTGACAAATGGTAGTTTTCTGCAATTTGTTCCAGTCACGGAGGGATTCGGACAGGCAGTCATTGTTCGCTGTTCTCATTGGTTGGTTGGCATGTACATGCTAGAAAGTAAAAAAAACAAAAAAACAAAAAAAAAAAAACAATGTACTGTTGCCATGATATTGATTATAGAAAATCATCTAAATGAAGCCAAACAAATTCAACAAATTAAATTCAATCATGACAACTCTGAATAGTTTTAGCATGTTAATGAATATGACAATTTTAATGCATTTGGTCTTGGCAGGCTAGATCTGCTATGCATGCTGCTGCTGCAATTACTGCTGCTTTTTGGACCAGAAGCAGTATAAGCAAGGCAACAACACAGTCGGCTTACGTCGTCGCTAGTTGTCTCTGTGTGTTGTAGACAGGCTGTCAGTCTGTGCATTAGTGCAGCAACTTCAGTGCAGGTTACATTATTGTGCCAGTAGGTCTTTATAAGTGAGTCAGTAGACCATTCATTCAACTAAAATGTTCAAAAACAGATTCATTCAGGAATGAAACAAGGTGCCCAAATTATTTTGTTTTATTTATTTATTTTTTGCAAGGCTCAGTTGACGCCAAGGTAAAGTGCTGACGCCAGTCATGTGAAAATTTCATGTCACATTATAGACTTTAAGTGTGCAGAATTTCTTTGGACACTGCAACTAGCCTGATATGATGTCATGCTCCTCTGTTTTTTTTTTTTTTTTTTTTTTTTTTTTTAACACATTTAATAAATTTTAATTTCTACTTTTCAAATTTGTAATGGAGGCTTGGGCTCATCTGTTTAACTATCAATGGTAGATTTGAATCTGTGGAAGAAGAAAGTAGTTACACACAATAGGGCTTTTGAGGCACTCCTATATTTATTTGCATACTTGTTGTGTTGAACTATTGTATAAAAGCAATATCACACTAGCCATTGTATGATATGACTCTATATCAGCATGACTGTGAATATGGCCAAATCACAACCGTGTTCACACTCCTGCTCATGTGATATTGACCATATGATACTTCAATATCAGTGAGATGTCAAAAATGTATTATAAATACTTGTATGGGATAGATATGCATCTCAATATCTGAAATTGTTCCAATTAGTTTCATATATGTTTTTAGTTCATATGAAAATATATTTCATATATGGAAATGTAATATATGTAGGCCTAAATACAATACTGTAATGCAAGTGTTGCAAATTAGCTTTAGCTACAAGCACTATGATACATGCATTGGATGGCTGTTGTCCCAGTTTTATCTATGTTTATTGTATCTGTCCCTATACAAATAAAACATTAAATAAAATAAATAATATAAAAAGCATATTACATTTGCATATGAGTTGAGTTTCCTATCTGTTTAATCTCAAATTTGTTTAAGAAACAACTGAAATATTGATGAGCTCTCATTTGTGATTTTTAACCTAAATTTTACCTGTAGAGATAGTGATATTGAAATTATATAGAAATATTGCAAAATATATAACAGTCTTCGATATTATCAAATGACATCTACTCAGGGAAATTCAATACACGCATGCACATCCTCCCAATGGACTGGGAGTGTTTGTTTCATATCAAGCTGTACTTGTTCACTTTGAGAGATGCTGCAAGACTTGACATTTGCAATAAGCACCATATAAAGTATCTAAAGCCCTTTCCAATTTGATCGATTTTCATTGTCACAAATACACACTCTACTGATGGACACAGATTAAGAAAGCAGCATCATGTAAACCTATATGCATCTCACTCAATAAAATTAATAAAACTGTGCGTGCATGTGTGTGTGTGTGTGTGTGTGATCTTGTTGAACATATGCTGTGAGAGCAGCTAAGCCATCTGGCTCAGAGTCAAGCATTTCCACCAACGGCAGACTTACACTACCTGACTGAGAGGGGAGCGTTATTCCCCTGGCAAGGAGGCCACAAATGGAGAAATATTATTGAAATTATTATCTGCATGGAGACTCAGATTTGGGCTGACATTTCAGCAGCAGCGCAGGGTAATCCGAGGGGTTGTGCAGGAGGAGACGGGGAGGGGGTTTGATGCTAAGCCCAGTACTGATGATTAATGAAGCTGGAGCTACTCACAGACCCGACACACCTCCACCCAGACCCAGGGGCCAACACACATATGAGAACAGGAGAGAGAGAGCTGATGGGAGAAAAACAGTAAGTGGAATCCAGAGAATTCCAGTGGAAATGGGAAATATAGCCAAAAAAAGAGAAATATGGTAGTCTCAACCTCAAACGGCATACACACCTAGAGACTATTCTAATAAACATTGGACACAGAAATGGGAAGCACTTTCTCAGACTGGCAAGCTGTAATCTGATTGGCTGGCTTTATGCAACTTCCAGGAGTAAGGTCACACAGGATTTTTAATCAGTCTGCCTGGAAACAAAGTTGTGTTCAGCCCCGTTTTATGTACAGGATTAACACAATGGATGTTTATAAGGAAGATTTAACTTCTGATTGGACAAAAATTTTGAGGTTAAGGGGGTTAATATCTTTGAAAGATACACAACGTTTCATTATAGGCATACATAATACAGAAGCTCACACAGCAAATATAACTCGCAAAATGGATCATTACAAACTGTTCTTGATGCAGCATATAACATAAGTATGGCATGTATTTTGTGGATGTTTGCTAGAATTCGATTCTGAATAATTTTTATAGCGTGATGCACGTGGCTAAAGTGGCTAAAGCTACACTGTTGGAGAGACTCAATAAGAGTGAAGATGCGTTTATGAATTATACAGACCAAATGCATTTTCGGTTTAAAAATGAAAATAACGAAATGGCTCTGATCTCTGTGAATACAGTAAGAAACAATGGTAACTTTAACCACATTTAACAGTACATTAGCAACGTGCTAACTAAACACATTCAGGAAGACAATTTGCAAACATCACGGAATATACAGTTGGTATCGATCCATCTTTGATCCATCATTCTGTCTATCGATCTCAACTTCTGTGCAAATCCTGTGTTTTACAGACCCTTGTGTGCAAAGCAGTCTATTGTTAATGACTTACACATACTGGTATATGAATTTATTTGGACACATTCCCTTCATAAATAAAATTACACCACTGCGTCCTTAGTGGCTCAGATGCCAGGAGTTTATGGAGACTCGTATGTTTGCTATTATAGCCGTTAACAGATCAGTGACAAGGTTTACATAGCTAAGACATACAGTATCATGAGCTCAGGGACGGTCGTTCTTGAGTGCTGCTGTCCTGCAGAGTTTTTTGCTCCAAACCAACTCACCTTCCTTCATGTAGCTTTAGTAATCCTGAAGACATTCAAGTGTGTTTGATCAGGGTTGTAGCTAAACTGTGCAGGACAGCTGCACTCCAGGACCAGTGTTACTCGTTGTTGCTTGCAAAAACAATGGTGGCGCCGTGGGTGGAAACATACAGATTCAGGGCGCTGTAATATTATAATAAGATCCCCTTCCTTCGTCACAAGGGGAGCGAAATCAGAATGGCTCGATTTGTCACATGCTTGCAGAGAAAGGCTTACCAAAACAAAGTTACTGGGTTGTCCTTTTTCACATTTTCTGTGTTGGTAGATGCACCCGATTATAGCGCTTAAAAACGGGAAAAGTCAGATTTTCATGACATGTCCCCTTCTAATGCCCTGTAGTAGACATTTAGCAATTTAAAGAACACTTCTTCAATACCACAGCAAAAACTACTATCCTAACCAATAAACATTATTAAAAACAAGTGAACAGTCAGTAATAAAATAAGAACAAATACACAAATTACAAGCATAGATAAATACAATAGAACAAATTTAAAAATAAAGTAAGGTCTAACAGTAGCATTCAGGTACAGAAATGTAATAATAATTAAGCATAAAATTACACTGCATAGTGTTCACTGTACGGAAAAAATGTAACTGGCGCTGCGTTCGTTCCGTAAGTTGAATAGGGAAGGCGTAGGACATACAGCGTAAGCTTTTTGAAGAATACGAAAGTACGGTTTTGGCGGAAGCACTTGGAAGGCGATCATTTGTTTATATAAAGCATATACATTTACATTTTTTTCGAAAATGACCGATCGTTTCGCTAGATAAGACCCTTATTCCTCGTCTGGTATCGTTTAAAGCCCTTTGAAGCTGCACTGAAACTATAATTTTGACCTTCAACCGTTTGGAGGCCATTGAAGTCCATTATAAGGAGAATAATCCTGGAATGTTTTCATCAAAAACCTTAATTTCTTTTCGACTGAAGAAAAAAAGACATGGACATCTTGGATGACATGGGGGTGAGTAAATTATCAGGAAAATTTCATATGAAAGTGAACTAATCCTTTAAGACATAACCAACTGTGATTACGACAATATTGCTGAGGCAGGTATTTTGAGATAATTTTGTGTATGTGTCCATTCAAGCACAAGGAGAGGAGAAGCGAAAGAGAACTTAACAGACTGTATTCAGAGCAGCGCCATGACATGTATGAAACCGAGGTGAGGGATAGACTTACTGTGTTTTCAATAGCATCTGCTGTAAAAAGCTGTATAAAGCTCCTAGATCACTTATAATTTTTCAGAGCTCATGTTGTCTGGAGTTCCCTTTCGAGAGAACTCACGCTGCATCGAAGACGACACTTTGGGGAATGCCTCCAGTGCGATAGCATCTGAAGCACAGAACAGTGTTAGCTTCTGCTCTTCAGCAAGCATTCTGTGTTGCTCTTGTCAGTCTTATTTGGCTTATCTGGTTTGTATCAAGCATATATATATATATATATATATATATATTAGGGCTGTCGATTTAACACGTTAATTATATTAATTAGTTACAGTGAAAAACAACGCGCTAAAATCATTAACGCAATTAATGCACCCACCCCACCCCTGACCTACGTAGGTCATCTGACATTTCATACAGTTGATTGATGATGAACATGTTGCAGGGCAACAACTTACTGTGTGACGGAGCCTATAGAACACAGTTAGAATGATCCTAAAATTCAAGATATCTGGTCAAAAATGCCCCTGTATGAGTTGTCGTCTCATATTTATGTCATATGATATAGTTAAGCAATATCACACCAGTAACGAGCGCAATATCACACGAGTGCTGTTTTTGTCCCGAATAGCACGAGTGCAAATGTGATATTGATTTTATGCAACAGTTCAATAAATTAGAAGTTAATATTGTGTTATATTTTAGACATAATATTGTCTGCTTTTTCTCAATTTTGCCAATGAAAATATTACCTGTAACGCCAGAACAGAATGGTTGTGCAACACACAGCGGTTTCGTTTCGTTTCTGAATGAAAGCGTATTTTGAGCGAATCAATCAGGTGAATCAATGATTCAATGGCCCATTGATAAAGAGCGGCATTTACTTCATTCCTGAATGAATCAGCCGTTAGAACGAATCGAATGAATAAATGACTCAATGACTCACTCATTAAGACATTTACCACCACCTACTGGCAGTTTTAGATTTTTTTTAGAGTATCAAAAAAAAAAATCATATTTCCATATTAATAATAATAATTAAAAAAAAAAAAAAACATTAAAGGGATAGTTTACCCCAAAATGAAAATTCCATTATCATTTACTCATCCTCATGTTGAATCAAATAAAATATTTCTTTCTAAAGCTACTTTTTGTAATGTCTCTTTTGGGGGTAATTTCTCAGCCAAATTTGACGTGCAATTAAATTGCGATTAATTAGATTAATTAATCACCACATTGTGTAATTAATTAGATTAAAAATTTTAATCGCTTGACAGCCCTAATATATATCTATATACAAACCGAATTCCGGAAAATTGGGGACGTTTTTTAAATTTGAATAAAATGAAAATTAAAAGACTTTCAAATCACATGAGCCAATATTTTATTCACAATAGAACATAGGTAACATAACAAATGTTTAAATGGAGAAATTTTACAATTTTATGCACAAAATGAGCTCATTTCAAATTTGATGCCTGCTACAGGTCTCAAAATAGTTGGGACGGGGGCATGTTTACCATGGTGTAGCATCTCCTCTTTTCAAAACAGTGTGAAGACGTCTGGGCATCGAGGTTATGAGTTTCTGGAGTTTTGGTGTTGAAATTTGGTCCCATTCTTGCCTGATATAAGTTTCCAGCTGCTGAAGAGTTTGTGGTCATCTTTTAATTTAATGATGCACCAAATGTTCTCTATAGGTGAAAGATCTGGACTGCAGGCAGGCCAATTCAGCACCCGGACTCTTCTACAACGAAGCCATGCTGTTGTAATAGCTGCAGTATGTGGTTTTGCATTGTTCTGCTGAAATACACAAGGCCTTCCCTGAAATAGATGTCGTCTGGAGGGGAGCATGTGTTGCTCTACAATCTTTATATACCTTTCAGCATTCATAGTGCCTTCCAAAACATGCAAACTGCCCATACCGTATGCACTTATGCACCCCCATACCATCAGAGATGCTGGCTTTTGAACTGAACGCTGATGACACGCTGGAAGGTCTCCCTCCTCTTTAGCCCGGAGGACACGGCGTCTGTGATTTCCAACAAGAATGTCACATTTGGACTCGTCTGACCATAGAACACTTTTACACTTTGAAACAGTCCACTTTAAATGAGCCTTGGCCCACAGGACATGACAGGGCTTCTGGACCATGTTCACATATGGCTTCCTTTTTGCATGACAGAGCTTTAGTTGGCATCTGCAGACGGCACGGCGGATTGTGTTTACCAACAGTGGTTCCTGGAAGTATTCCTGGGCCCATTTAGTAATGTCATTGACACAATCATGCCGATGAGTGATGCAGTGTCGTCTGAGGGCCCGAAGACCACGGGCATCCAATAAAGGTCTTCGGCCTTGTCCCTTACGCAAAGAGATTTCTCCAGTTTCTCTGAATCTTTTGATGATGTTATGCACTGTAGATGATGATATTTGCAAAGCCTTTGCAATTTGGCGTTGAGGAACATTGTTTTCCACAATCTTTTTATGCACTCTTTCACAGATTGGAGAGCCTCTGCACATCTTTACTTCTGAGAGACTCTGGCTCTCTAAGACATCCCTTTTATAGCCTTTCATGTTACAATACCTGATATCAATTAACTTAATTAGTTGCTAGATGTTCTCCCAGCTGAATATTTTCAAAATTTCTTGCTTTTTCAGCCATTTGTAGCCCCCGTCCCAACTTTTTTGAGACCTGTGGCAGGCATCAAATTTGAAATGAGCTCATTTAGTGGATAAAAGTGTAAAATTTCTCTGTTTAAACATTTATGTTATCTATGTTCTATTGTGAATAAAATATTGGCTCATGTGATTTGAAAGTCTTTTAGTTTTCATTTTATTCAAATTTAAAAAACGTCCCAACTTTTCCAGAATTCGGGTTGTATATTCACCGATCAGGCATAACATTATGACCACCTTCCTAATATTGTGTCAGCCCCCCTTTTGCTGCCAAAACAGCCCTGAGCCGTCGAGGCATGGACTCCACTAGACACCCTGAAGATGTGCTGTGGTATCTGGCACCAAGATGTTAGCAGCATATCCTTTAAGTCCTGTAAGTTGTGAGGTGGGGCCTCCATGGATCAGACTTGTTTGTTCAGCACATCCCACAGATGCTCGATTGGATTGAGATCTGGGGAATTTGGAGGCCAAGTCAACACCTCAAACTCGTTGTGCTCCTCAAACCATTCCTGAACCATTTTTGCTTTGTGGCAGTGCACATTATCCTGCTGAAAGAGGCCACAGCCACCAGGGAATACAGTTTCCATGTAGGGGTGTACATGGTCTGCAACAATGCTTAGGTAGGTGGTACATGTCAAAGTAACTTCCACATGGATGGCAGGACCCAAGGTTTCCCAGCAGAACATTGCCCAAAGCATCACACTGCCTCTGCCAGCTTGCCTTCTTCCCATAGTGCATCCTGGTGCCATGTGATGTAAAAGAAAACGTGATTCATCAGACCAGGCCACCTTCTTCCATTGCTCCGTGGTCCAGTTCTGATGCTCATGTGCCCACTGCTGGCACTTTCGGCGGTGGACAGGGGTCAGCATATATATAGGCTTCATATTACCACTGTCCCTTTTCTAGCTTTGCTCTGTGTAACCCGCTGTTTGATGAGTTTATGTTTCTGTTTAAGTTCATGTTCCAAGTCAAGTCATGCTCTGTTAAGTCTTTATTTTGTATGTTTGGAATAAAACTGCACATGGGTTCAAAGCAACTTCCCTACAGTGGGTCACTCCGTTACAGAAAGCTAGACCAACCATGAACCCAGCAGTTTGTCTTCTTCGCCTACATCAAGGAAACGGGACTATTGAGGACTATGTTGATCTTGAACTTTCCAACCATGTGGATTTTAATGACAATGATTTTTAAGGACATTTCTTCACTGTGGTTTAAATTAGCCGATTTGCTCTAAATTACCTGGGAGAAAAATACACTGGTCTCTGGCAGAATACATACATCATATGCCCTGCTTTTAAGTGGTTCTTCGTTTACTGTGGGAATTGAGGATGAGGGGCCCTGCAACCCCACAGTACCCACCATGCCAGAATGTTTCCACACCCCGACTGTTATGTCAGGATTTATTCAGGTCATGCCTGCCAAGCCTGAGATTGCTCACATCATGCCTGCCAAGCCTGAGTTAGTTCACGTCATGTCTGCTAAGCCAGAGACTGTTCACGTCATGTCTGCCAAGCCTGAGTCTGTTCATGTCATGCCTGCTAAGCCAGAGCCTGCTCACGTCATGTATACCAATCAAGAGCCTGTTTACGTCATGCCAGCCGAGCCTGAGTTTCTTCACGCAATGTCTACCAAGCCAGAGCCTGTTCACATCATGCCTGCCATGCCAAAGCCTCGTCACGTCATGCCTTCCATGCCAAAGCCTCGTCACGTCAAGGCCTCAATGCCACAGACAAGTCACGTCAGGGCTGTTCAACCTAAATGTTGTGGCCCCCATACCAATGACCGCCAAGCTAGAGTTTCCTCATGTCATGGCCAAACCAGATTCTGCAGTCTTCAGACAAGATGGCCGCCAAGCCAGTGTCTTCAGATCAGATGGCCATCACGCCTGAGCCCTCAGCCAAGATGGCTGCCACGCCAGAGCCCTCAGCCAAGATGGCTGCCACACCTGAGCCCTCAACCAAGATGAAGCCTCCCTCAACCAAGCCTCTCCACGTCATGGTCGCCCCGCCAGAGCCTCTCACATCATGGCCACCACGGCAGAGCCTCTCCAAGTCATGGCCACCACGGCAGAGCCTCTCACATCATGGCCGCCACGGCAGAGCCTCTCCAAGTCACGGCCACCACGGCAGAGCCTCTCCATGTCATGGCGGCCATGCCAGAGCCTCTACACATCATGAATGAACTTGCCAGAGTCAAGTAACGCCATGACCACTCATGTTTCCCCTAAGAATTTTTTGGAGAGGGACTATAGGTATCAAGCTCTACCACTGCTCCACGATCCAGGCCTGCCATTGCTCCACGGCCCAGAATGTGTTCCTCCTCGTGAGAGGGAGGCCAGGTTCTACAGCCGGAACTTCATAGTTCCCAAGAAGGATGGAGGGCTGTTTCCTATTATAGATCTCAGGGTATTGAATTGTTCTCTGGGGAGATTCAGGTTCAAGATGTTAACTATCCCTATCATCGTGAGTCAAATAAGGTCCGAGGACAGGTTTGTCATGATAGATCTCAAAAACGCGTTTTTCCATATATCCATCCTTCCTTAACACAGGAAGTTCCTGAGGTTCGCTTTCAGGGGGGAAATTGTACAAATATCGGGTTCTTACGTTCGGTCTAGCTTTATCCCCTCATACCTTCACAAAGTGTATGGATGCAGCTCTGGCTCCGCTTAGACTCCAGGGCATTCGTATACTCAATTATATCGACAACTGGCTCATCATAGCTAAGTCGGAAGAGATGGCAGTTCGGCTTCAAGATGTTGTTCTTCACCATATAAGGTGCTTGTGATGGCTCAGGACCAGGAGGTTTTCACCAAGGCTTTCACCAATACTTTGACTGTTGCGATCCCAATCGGACTTATGAAAGCTGCCTGAATCATAATCATGCACTGTTCGCTGTTGGCCAGAGGAGAACTGGCCCCCCGACTGAGCCTGGTTTCTCCCAAGGTTTTTTTCTCCATTTTAACACCTGTTTGCCACCTGATGTCACCTGTTGGAGTTTGGGTTCCTTGCCGCCGTCGTCTTTGGCTTGCTTAGTTGGGGACACTTGACATTTGATATTCAACAATATTTTGATCTGCCTGCATCGACACCATTGTATGCAAACTGAACTGAGCTGGATGATGACATCACTGTTTACTCCAGTGCTGATATAGATAAATTAACTAAATTAATAACTATTGATCCTTACAACGGAATGAATCAATACTGAATTTACTTAAGCTGGACAATGACACCATTTTCTTTAAGAGCTGCTGTGCAGCCAAAAATTATATACCAGTTATCACTGTAAAGCTGCTTTGACACAATCTGCATTGTAAAAAGCGCTATATAAATAAAGGTGACTTGACTTGACTTGACCAAAGGGAAACCCGTTCAGCATGATCAAAACGCGCAGATGCCTTCTTTCTTTGGCTATGTGGAAAAAAAAAAAAAAACGTGGTTCCTGTCCCAGGGTCCTGTGTTAGGAGTGCACTGTCAGCTGAAAATCGTGACTACGGGCATCATCTTTCGTGGCACATCAATTGCCTGGAGATGATGGCTGTGCTTCTAGGCCCTGAGGCACTTCCTCCCAGATCTCAGGGGCCATCATGTTTTGGTGCGAACAGACAATACGTCGGTGGTCTCCAATATAAATTGGCAGGGGGCCTGAGGTCACGCCCTCTGTGCAGACTGACACATCAGGTTCTTCTGTGGTCCCAGGGCAAGTTGCTCTCACTCAGAGCAATGTATATTCCCGGGGACTGGTTTTCCCTCACGTGCAGGTGCCATGGTGCAAGTGTGGCCGAGGCGGTGCCTGTACAGTTTTTCCCCGATCGCTCTGCTCCCGGGAGTTCTAGAGAGAGTCCGCCGGGACTTGGTCAGTTTACTCCTAGTAGACCCATGCTGGCCGGCCTGAGTCTGGTTCTCAGACATCATATCACCCCTAGCAGGCACCCCATGGAATATCCCCATCAGATGGGACCTGCTCTCACAAGCCAGGGGCTTAATACACCAACCCCGGCCGGAGTTGTGGAAGCTATGGGTCTGGCCCCAAGGTTGTTGAGACCATTTTAAACTCTAGAGCTCCCTCCATGAGGAAACTTTATGCCTTAAAGTGGAATGTGTTCACGTTATGGTGAAGAGAATGCCAGTTGGACCCAGTTAACTGCCCGATGGCTTAAGTGCTGGGTTTCCCTGCCTCTAAGCAGACAGTTAGCAGGTGGATTGTGGAAGCTATTTCTTCAGTGTATGAGGTGAACATTTTGCCTTCACCTCTCCTGATAAAAGCCCACTCGACTAGAGGAGTGGCAGCCTCTAAATCCCTGTTATCAGGGGTCTTCCTTCAAGAGGTCTGTGATGCTGCTGGTTGGGCCTCCCCACCCACTTTCCTCAGATACTATAGCTTGGATCTGCCCTCCACACCGGGTTCTCAAGTCCTCTCATCCTGAGCTGTGCCTGACAAGCTTCACAACAGGACAGGCACTAGTCAGTGTGGCGCAGTGGGTATTTCATTCCCCAAAGTGTTGTCTTTGACGCAGTGCAAGTTCCCTCAAAAGGGAACATCTCGGGTTACGACTGTAAGACTCTTAAGAACTCTTGAGAACTTTTGAGAACAGACCACTTCTTTGTTGTATGTATTACTTTCTATGTCTATGTCTCTTAAACTCTTGTCCTGAAGTGCCAGCGTCTTGCTGAGTTTAACAACTTTTTATTTTCAAAGTTTGTGAAAATAAAAAGTTGTTTTACCTGTTAACTGTCTGTCCCAATTTTTGAGCATAGACTTGAAAATTACTTTTTCAACTGAAATTGTTGGAAATCTTGAATACTTCAGAGCACAGACTTGGTATCTTTTTAAAGGGAACACTTCACAGATTATTGCACAAGTAAAAAAAAAAAAATTAAAAGTAAAGTTAAAGTTCTAGAAGTGTAAGTTTATGCATTTTTAAAATATATATTTTTATATTTTATATCAAATATATATTTTACAAAACACGTTCAACTCCAAAACGTCAAGAAAATCAAAGCTAAATATCTGAACAAGTTCTGTGCCAAATTTTAGATTTATTTTGTGTGCAGTACCAAGTGTCGGGGAGGGGCAGTCTTAAAAATAGTGGTTAAAAACATTATTATAAATAATAAATTCAGATATTTATTCTTTGAAATGTGTGAAAAGTATTGATATTAAAAGTTAATTATTTGTACCTGAT
>JBCHWC010000050.1:0-107500 GCA_039654765.1 Mylopharyngodon piceus
CAGAAAGACACAGGCGTCAGCCGGTGGCAGTGTCTAAGCTCAAGGAAGCCAAATCTGAGAACCAAACTAACCAGTGAGGTTAACTCAGCCTGAGCTAATTTTCTGCCAGGCAATATACTCAGTAAAAACACTTTTTACTCTTTTAAGCAAGAGGAGTACAGACCTACGCCATCATGTTCTTGAAGGAGGCCCAGCCAGGGCCTGCGACCTCAGAAAGACACGTGACGTGAGCTCGTGGCAATGTCTAAGTTCTAAGGGAGCAAAATGGGAACCAAACTATCCAGAGAGGTCAACTATTGAACTCAACCTGAGCTTACAGTGGGGATCGAAAGTTTGGGAACCCCTTTCAGAACCTGTGAAAATGTGAAAATTTTTAACAAAACAAGAGAGATCATACAAAATGCATGTTATTTTTTGTTTAGTACTGTCCTGAGTAAGATATTTTACATAAAAGATGTTTACATATAGTCCACAAGACAAAAAAAATAGCTGAATTTATTAAAATAACCCCGTTCAAAAGTTTCGGAACCCTTGGATCTTAATACTGTGTGTGGTTACCTGGATGATCCATGACTGTTTTTATGTTTTGTGATGGTTGTTCATAAGTCTCTCGTTTGTTCTGAGCAGTTAAACTGAGCTCTGTTCTTCAGAAAAATCCTCCAGATCCTGCAAATTCTTCAGTTTTCCAGCATCTTTTGCATATTTGAACCCTTTACAGCAGTGACTGTATGATTTTGAGATCCATCTTTTCACACTGAGGACAACTGAGGGACTCAAACACAACTGTTAAAAAAGGTTTAAACGCTCACTGATGCTCAGGAAGGAAACACGATGCAATAAGATCTGGGGGGTGAAAACTTTTGAACAGGATGAAGATGTCCACATTTTTCTTATTTTGTTGAAATATAATTTTTTTTTCATTTAGTACTGCCCATCGGAAGCAACAGAAGATACTTGCATGCTTCCCAGAAGAAAAATTAAGTACAATTTACCTTGATCTTCAAATTCAAAAAGTTTTTACCCCCCGGCTCTTAATGCATCGTGTTTCCTTCTGAAGCATCAGTGAATGTTTGAACCTTTTTTAATAGTTGTGTTTGAGTCCCTCAGTTGTCCTTAGTGTGAAAAGATGGATCTCAAAATCATACAGTCACTGCTGTAAAGGGTTCAAATATGCAAAAGATGCTGGAAAACTGAAGAATTTGCAGGATCTGGAGGATTTTTCTGAAGAACAGAGCTCAGTTTAACTGCTCAGAACAAACGAGAGACTCATGAACAACCATCACAAAACATAAAAACAGTCGTAGATCATCCAGGTAACCACACACAGTATTAAGATCCAAGGGTTCCCAAACTTTTGAACGGGGTTATTTTAATAAATTCAGCTATTTTTTTGTCTTGTGGACTATATGTAAACATCTTTTATGTAAAATATCTTACTCAGGACAGTACTAAACAAAAAATAACAAGCATTTTGTATGATCTCTCTTGTTTTGTTAAAAATTTTCACATTTTCACAGATTCTGAAAGGGGTTCCCAAACTTTCGATCCCCACTGTAAATCTGTCCCACACATTCCAACAGGCAATGTACTCAGTAAAACACTTAACTCTTTAAATAAGAGGAGTACAAACTACGTCAACGTGCTGTGAAGGAGGCCCAAGTATGGCCTACTACTCCAGAAAACACGGGTGTCAGCCAGTGGCAGTGTGTAAGCTACAAGGGAGCGTAATCTGAAACCAAACAATCAAGTGAGGTTACCTAACTTTAACTCAACCTGAGCTTAAATCTACACATTCCAACAGGCAATGTACTCAGTAAAACCACTTTTTACCCTTACATAAAGGGGAGTACAAGGGATATACGCCGCTATGTTCTAAAGGAGGCCAGTACCGGCCTACTACTTCAAAGATCACGGGCATAAACCTGTGGTAGTGCTAGTTTTAAGTGAGCAAACTCCAATTAAACATCTGCCAACAACTTGGGAAACAACAAGATATTGTATTATGAAGGAGGCCCAAGACAAAGCCTTCTACTCCAACAAACACAAACAAACTTGTGGCAGTGTTAAACCTATGCATTCCAACAGGCCATGTACTCATTAAAAACACAATTTTTTACCTTTATAACAAGGGGAGTACAAACTTAGTCACCATGTTCTGAAGGAGGCTAGCAGAAAGCCTACTACTACAGGGACAGATGCTTACCTGTGGCAGCAATAGAGTTATTGGGCTCACATCATGTAGGGCAAAATCTAGAACTAAAGCATTAACAACCCTGAGAAACAGGGGAACGCTTTTACCTTCATTCATACTGCCCTAAAATTAAAAGGGCGGATGCTTTTCACCAAGACAGAGGATATCTGTACTGAACCCTAGGGAACAGGGGCTTAATGAAAGCTAACACTGTTTCACTCAACTTGAATGTTAATTCAAGGGGTTCAGGGGAAAAGACTAATACAAAGTAAAGAATGAAGGTTCTAGAACAGTGGGGCCTAGCAACACTAGCATTCTCTTATTCACATAATGATATAAGGGGCCTCCCACCTGAGTTACAACGGTACCAGGGAGACTAGCAATAGCCTGGTACCTAGCTGCTATAAACTTGCACCTACACCAAAGAGGTAACGGGCCTTGGCCTGACAACTCTGATAAGAGGAGGCCAGAACTAGGAAACTACACTCTCTTCTGAAAGGGCTAGTAATACATAGTGTGAAATGCTTCAGTATATCACCTAAACCCTAGTTCTAGCCTAGGCCAGCTATAGCTGTGGGCCTATAAAGGCCACACATAAGCATAGATCTGCCTGGGCTTAAACTCAACCTCTAAAACTCTCAATAGAGAGGAGGCAACTCCGAAACTCTAAAAAAAACAAAAACAAAAAAAAAACAAAAAAAAAACACAAGAGCTCAGAGGAGCAACGCTCAACCTAAGCCAAGCAATGTCAGGCGGCCTCAAAGGCCGACACTTAACATAGATCTATCTGAAGTAAAAGAGTGCCAATCTCAAACTCTACAAACTCTAGCTATGACCAGAGGAGAAAGCTACTCTACCATATGGTGGCTGATAAGGTGGCCATATAACCAACACAAAACTAACCAACCTAATGGGAACTTCAGGGCCCTAAATCCCCTTACTTTTTACTTTACACACCCAGGAAAAAGCTATACAGGAAGACTAAGGTCAACATATAAAAATACATAAACCAACTTATTCCCTGGGCTCGAAGAACGAAGACTTACCATCATAGAAGGATGGAATCTATGGTTCTTTCAAGCCTGAAAGAGCCCCTTCACTATCAAGCCAGAAGGCGAGCCATCAGAAAAATATTCATCATGGGCCCAGCCCTCGGCCTGAATGTAAGAAGCGCCTGGGTAAAATCAACCATTACTCAGGAGGTGGAAGAAGAGAGGAGAGGGTAGATGTAGCTACCCTCATGGAGAGGAAACCAATCATTGACGCTGCTGATGTCTATGATCGATCACCTCCCTCAGATCCTGCTTCTTCTTCCTGGAGTCCCGCCTTCTCTGGGACCTACTCCGAGGAGGAGGAGGTGCCCGAGAGGCCATACTGGACTTCTGGGCCTGTCTCCGATCCTCGAATCGGGACGGACCAGGACCTCCTGTCTGTCTGGGCCCAGGATCAGATCTGAGCGGTATGCAGGTTTTAAACGCTGCCGAGCGCGCCTTCGCCTCTCTGAACTCTCCCACTACCGCCTCGACGGAGGTACCAAAAAGTTCAGAGGGCGAAACTGGTGCATCGAGGAGAAAGCCCTTTTCTTTCTCCCCGATGTCAGCCATGTTCAGCCACAGATGTCTCTCCGTGGCCACCATTGCCCCTGATCCAAATCCTTCAGCAGGTCAGCCTGGTAAGCTTGTAACACTGCCATAGTGTGTAAAGCAGCACCAGCCTGACCCGCTGCTGCGTATGCCCTGCCGTTCAAACGAGAAGTCATCTTAAGGGACTTGGAAGGCAGGACCGGAGCTTTCAGTGTCGGAGCCCGCCCTGTGACGAGATAGTTCGCAAACGTCTCGTCAATAGGGGGCATCGACACATACCCATGCTGGCTCAATCCCTCAACATCAGCGAAATTAGCCCGCTGATGCCGGTGAATACGAGCCGAGTATGGGTTCTTCCATGCCTTCTCAATCTCAACATGTAGATCAGGAAGGAATGGAAGGCTCACGGGGGCTGTCGGGTTATGGCCAGAAAGGAACCGCTCGTCGAGTCGTCCACGTGCGGTCCCTCTCTTAACACGCTCCCAAGGCAGCTGCAGTCTGCCAGAAGCGCGCTCCATAACCTCGAGCAGCTCCGCATACGCAGGGCAGGGAGGCTTAGAAGATTCAGCAGGCTCGCCCACTTCCTCATCAACCACCATCTCCTGCTCTCTTGGGCTTAACGCCAGAAGAGCACTCGCTGCCGGATCTGATGATGTCAGCGAGAGGATCATCATCTACCAGCTCACCCTCGTCAGCCACTGCGGGTTGAGAGAGATTTACACCCCTCTCAAACTCCTCAGCGAGCTCCACCTGAGAGCCCCATGATTTCAGCCGCCGCTCTGCCTCAGCACGAGCGGGACCAGAACCACCAGGCACAGATGCCGGCCCATCTTCCCTCGAGAAGATGGCCAGACGCGAGCGGAGCGTCTTCATAGAAAGACGCTCACAATTTACACAGACAGCGCCCTCAAGCACTGTCCGTGCATGCTCCTCTCCCAGACAGATAACGCACAGATTGGTGTGTGTCATCAGGTGTCAAAAACCTGGGACACAGATACACACACTTCCTGAAGCGTTTGTTAGACATGGTATAAATATTCTTACCAGATTCGAGGAATCACGATCAGACAGAACAGTCCCTGAAGACGAAAAGATACTGACTGCTTCTCTGGCGCCCCTTTTATACTTCCGGGTCGCGTCTATGATGACGTCATAGGCTGTCGCCGGCCAATAGGATTGGTAGGAGTTGATATTGCTTTCAGACACCGGTTCACGTGATGGTGTTCCCCATATGCGTTTTCGAACGCAGTGTAGAGTTCCCTTTCAAAAGGGAACTGTGACTATATCAACATATGCAATATCATTGACGAAAAAAGACGAGACTGAAATGTGGCTAAAAAAAATGAAAACTTGACCAAAATCACTTTGTTTTTGTCGAATAAAGGAGGAGACAAAACATTACATACTGTTTTACGAGCTTTCATGTTTACGGTTGCCAGATTACAAGAATTTAAACCCCAATCAGACCTTTTCTGTTAAAAGAACACGTTTTACTTAATCTTTGCAATGTGGCAGCCATGCACACGTGCTCTCACTACACTGAGGAAGAAGCGCAGATTATCTGAAAACACAGACAAGTAAGCTGGAATTCAGCGATCTTCATTTGAGATTTTCTACTTAAATTAAAGTGTCATTCAGTCGGTCTGCGTTCTGTCATGAGCCGCTTGCGCTGTTTGTTGCGACTAAATCTGCGATCAAAGTGCAGGCTGATATCCAGCAGTGGTTCTCAAACTGGGGTACACTAACAAAATGCTGAGTTTTGCTGTTCATTTAATTCTACTATAACATTAAAACTGAGCATGTATTTCTAGCAGGTAAAATGCCGTAAATACATGACATCCAATCAAATTACCTTTGTGGTCAAAACAGACTGCATCAACACAAAGCCTGCCAATCGCGCTACATTAGTGCTGTTCTCGACAATATACCTTTGTAAAAGTGGGGATTTAGCACTTACTAGCATGAAGAACAAATAGACACAGACTGTGCATAGAGATTTAAGATTAAAACTCTCTTCGATACAAAAACATACCCTTCTATGAGTTATTGTTTTTAATGTTGATCATTATTTTACGAGCAAGAATGCAATGTTTTCCAAATATCCACACGATTTTAAATGTGACATTGATTTTATATAACAGTTCAACAAACAAAAGGGTAATATTAAGTGATGTACATTTTAAACAGCATTGTCAGTATTTTTGCTCTATTTTCACAAAGAAAGCCACAGCAGAACTGCAGCACAAGCTGTTTCGTGAACAAATCTGTGGCTTTAAATGAATCGTCAATGATTCATTGACCTATTAGGTGTGTTCGACATCGGCTGCGGCTGGATGCAACCGATCGGCGAGAGTAGCTACGCGCAGGCAGGGAGGAGGTGAAAACAGAAAAGTGAAGTCGGTCACTTTCTGCTTCCCGTAGTGACGCTCACGCTGCGTTTGCATACTTTATCACAGCTGAAGTGAAATAAATGCAATATTTGACTAATACACAGATGTTTCAGAGACATTTTCATTCAATACTTTATGCACTGCTTACAGCGTCTGTTTTTACAAGAATAAAGTTCAACATAAGCATATATTATTTAAATACCAATGTAGTGGGGTCTACATTTTTTATCAGTTTTATTTTGAAAACATGACACAATATAACATCACGACTACATGAAAAGAGCTTTAACTGTTATAAAAATACATGTGAGCATTAGTGGAACTGAAGTTTTCAGAATAAACACAAAACACACGTGATCGTTGTCATGCGGTTAATCTGGCCAACCGTGAAACAGCTGTGTCGTCATCAGAGCCCGTGCAGCCGCTCTTCAGAAACTGCGCTGGCTGACTCAGCCGACTGCTCTCAAATCGCTCTCGCGGTACTTTGATGCCATATGTCACAGTCACATGGCGTCGGTGCCATCTCAAGTCGGATAAAATTTCTAGCCGGCATGCACTGCTTCAAGTCAAGTCAGCTGCCGATCGGTCTGTGCAGCGCTGCATGAAGTTGAACAAGCCTATCCATAAATACAGCCACTTGCTTTGATACTGAATGATGAATGACTCTTTAATTCACTCATACAGACAGTGACTTACCGCCACCTACTGGCGGTTTTAATTATAATATTTAAAAGTATCACTTTGTTTTTGTCATCATTGCATATTTATTGAACATTTTTTATTTAAAGCATTATTTATTTTATAAAGGTGTTTATAAAGGTAAAAAATGCACTGGAAAAATTTATTTAAGGGGGCAAATATTGTCCCTTAATGGAAAAGGTGGAAAAGAGGGGGTACGCAGAAGGATGTTAAATCCCTCAGGGGGTATGACACTAAAAAGTTTGAGAACCACTGAAAAGGGATATGTGGGACTACACAAGTGCTACTGCTAAGAGTGCAATGTCAATACAGCCAGATAGCTACCAAAATTAATGTTGGTAACTGCAGTTTGACTAAAAGTAATGACTAAAAGTAAAGACTATTCATTGACAAAAACTAGACTAAAACTATGAAAGACAAAAATGACTAAAATATGACTAAGACTAATAAGCATTTTCGGCTGAAGATGAAGACTAAGACTAAATCAAAAATGGCTGTCAAAACACTGATGAACACTGATGAACAATGTTTACTCATTTTCTGTGTTACCTGGATTAAGAAATTCAGGTAACTTCAGAACAGTTATTGTAAGGGTAGGTTTATCACTGATAATTGTATCGTACTTAATCTCAGCCTCAGACGTCATGCCCACGGACCGTTGGCTGAACGTCTGATGAATATGGCACACTTCACGAGTTCACACTTACATATAATTAAGTAGAGTAAAGGTTAAGCATATTTGGCGTGCTGTCCAGGGGGAGGGCTCCAAGCTCGGAATTTTGGCCCGAACCCAGAGTACTCCCCCCGATGTGGTAAGAATAGATAGAACTAGAAGTGAAGATATGGGGTCGTGGAGGGATGCTGATAAACTGTTGTATATATACACACCTCTTGTCGTTAATGAGTTAATTAACTAACTGCTCTCCACTCGTGTTAATTAGGTTAATTATCTGAACCTGCTCTTCCCGAACTTTGTTAATAAAACATCATTTCACGAGTTCACACTTACTTATAATTAAGTAAAGGTTAAGCATATCTGGCGTGCTGTCCAGGGGGAGGGCTCCGAGCCCAGAATTTTGGCCCGAACCCAGAGTCCTCACCCAAAAAGCAAAAGAGCAAAGGACAGCCACCAGACTAAAAGACCCCCAAAAAAGCCTCGAGATTTGGTGAGCTGGCGTTTCGAGAAGCCTGGTTGCTTGACCAAGGAGGGCCCGTGTTGCTTCCGATGGGAGCAACCCCTACTGGCCGACGAACAAGGAGAAAGAAAAAACATAGATGCCCAACTGGGAGGGCTATCGCTGCATCCGCTGGGAGATCAATACTCGCTGGACGGAGAAGGAGAAAACATAGATGCTTGACCGGGAGGGCTCTCGCGGCGTCTGACCGGAGACCAAGGCTCACGGCATCAGACGGGTAAGCCTCGCTGGATGGAGAAGAAAAGATGGACGCTGAGCGCCGCTACAAAAGTTGCATATGTGCAAGTACTGACAACGCTGTCTGGTGCACGTGCCGATATTGAAGTTGCAATGCTGTCTGTTGTCAGCAGAGGAAGATGCTCTACGTCTGAAGTCGGAATTTTATGGATTTGTGTTGATGGTTGCAGGTCTTGGTACGTAGCTGGTTGATTTAACAGAGGCTGTGTCCGGGCAGGGGGGGATGGAGGGGTTAATTTGTGGGCATGCTACAGTAGAATGTGCCACTGACCTGCAGACCGCGCATGAAATATTCCTGCAGCCTAGGAATACTCTGCTGTGTAAGTCGGGGTCGAGTGCACCCCAGTAGGGGCACTGGTTCCACTGGGCAACTCTGACAGCACACATTGCAGAGAAAAGCTTGTGGTAAGTATAGAAATGCCCTCCTCCATAGGACAACACAAGCTCAGCCATGAGTGTTAAATAATCGTTCAGTTCGCACCGCCTATGGGGGAAGGCTAAACAAATTATTTCTGTGAAACGGCTGAAAGCGATAGTGAATGTCAGCAACGACTGTCAGCGGAGGCAGCCTCACACTTGAGTCGGCCTGTGGGGCTTGAGGAGGAAGACTGAGAGAAGCGTAAGAGGGGAAACTGAGGAAAAGACTGAGAAGTGTAAGTCTGTGTTGCAAGTGGAGGCAGCCTCATGCTTGCATGTGCTGCTGGAGCTGCAGGCCTCTGGAAGGGGGAGGGGTTAGCAGTAGTTGCAGAAAGATGATGGAATGCCTGAGCCTGCACCACTAGCGGAGGCAGCCTCACGCTAGCATCTGCTACAGGAGCTAGAGGCCACTACAAAGGAAAGGGGTTAGAAACAGTGGGAGGAAAAAACTGAGAGGCTGAGGGAGGACCAGCGGGCCTAGCTGTATATAGTGCTGTGGTAGGAAGAACTGAACGGGAGGCGGGTGAGGTCTTGTGGTGGAGGAATCTGGGGTGCGGCCCAGGCTCGCTGAAGGCCTGCCGCTGCGGCCCGACACTTGCAGAGCGCGGGATCTTGTGCAGGAGGAAGGTGGTGGTGTTGGGTGAGGCGAATTTGAGGACCCGCGGATTTGGTCTGATTATTGGCCGCCTTGGAGGCTGGCGTGGACTAAGGAGAGAGGTTGGCTGACTGCAAGGTAATGTATAGATTGTACAAATCCGCTTTGTTTATCCTGCACGAAAGCTGAACATCAGAATTAATCAGCGCTTGCTGATTAATTCTGTCCAATACTGTCCACTTAGGCGGAATCGTTGGCACGGCCGAACGATAAGAGGACGCTGGGGAGGAAGCTGGAATTCTCGTCTGTGGCGAGGGTAGGCCTCGGCGTCTTGGTGAGCGAGTGGCTGCTCGAGCAGGCCGGTGCCTGCGTAGTGAAGCCTGGGGCTCGGTGGCAGTATCAGGCGGAGAAGGAGTGGTCCTGGGGCTGGCGGATTGCATCGGAGGATACGGAGAAGAGTTGGACTCATCGTCAGACGGGAAGAGTTGAATTTGAGACATTGTAGCAAACGGGCGAACCAAATGCTGATAAACTGTCAAAAGAACAGAGGTAAGACTGTTGTATATATACACCTCTTGTCGTTAATGAGTTTATTAACTGAATGCTCTCCACTGGTGTTAATTAGGTTAATTATCTGAACCTGCTCCTCCCGAACTTTAATAAAACATAATTTATCTGGAAACACTTCAGGAGTTTCAAAGTCGTCATCTGGTTGGTTGAATTGTACAGGATGTCCCTCCTGGATGACGATGTGTGTGCTGTGTTCTTTAAGGCCTAGTCCACACGTACATGGGTATTTTTAAGTTATAAACGAAGTTTTTCCTCCTTCGTTTTTTTAAAAAAAATTGCGTCCACAAGCACGGTTTTAAAAAAAGTCTCTGTCCACATGAAAACGCAAAAAAAAAAGCTATGAAGCGCTGTCAAAAGCCATGTTGGCCAATCAGAAGCCTGGAAAAAAGTTTATTACTGGTTCTGGTAGGCTAACAACATTGTCATTTTATTAAGCAATTTATTACTATTATTATTATTAATTCCATAAACCAGAACAATACAATGAGATGTATTCAAAGTAAAAAATTAAAAATAAAAAAAATAAATAAAAAACTTTGTCATGTGTGTAGTATTGCATTCTGACGCCTCTGTTCCGCAATATAATAGGAGAATTGTGCATGTATCTGTATACATGTTATAAGCCCTGTTAGCACAGTTATTAGCAGCAATATTTTGGCTACACCCTTCATTGCACAGACTTGCCTCACTTAAAGGAGATAGCTGCGCACAATCTGATGTCAAACAAAGGAGATAACAGCACACACTCCAATGTCACTGGCCAAAAAAAGTTCGGTTTCAGTTACCGGATACTGCGTTTTGCGTGTGGATGAATGGCCAAATCGAATAGAAAAAGCTGCGGTCCTGAAAATACCTGTGTTCCTGTACAGGGCCTAACAGTCCTCCTGGAAACAAATGCCGTGACGCCAAACCCCCTCATAGAAGACGAACACTGTCATGTTTACAACTGTGACAATGAGCGCTTACCAGATCAACTAAACACTGGATTTTCAAAATTATGTGAAGTTTGCGGCTCCATTGTTGCAGTAAACTTGCACAACTTTCTTGAATGAATAATTTATTAGATGCATGCCGGTCTGTTATTGTAGGGACATCAACTTTACATTTTCACGCCCCTAAACATGACGCGGAACAAAACAAACTGTGATTGGTTGTGTTACATGTCATTTAAATGTCCTCTTGGGCGGTCTTTGGCCAATGAAAGCTGCGATAGAATCCAGACCTTCTGCTGTACTTTGTCTACTCTTTAAACAGCATTATGGTAAAAATGAAACACTATGGCAGCAGCTTTATTAGCTGTACACAATGGCATTTTGCTTTGGGCGGAACTGACAGAACAGCAGTTTCTTTCAGTTTTTCCCTTCCGTTTGGCCTAAAACACTGTGTTCATGGTCATCCAGTTTGAAATGTTTAATACAAACACAGAGGTTTTTCAGATCTTCCGTCACTGCATTACAATTCTTTGCAGCCTTTAGCCTCTGCCTACAATGAGCTGGATCCTTCACTGGAAACCGAAGTAACTCACTTCCACTAAACGTAACGTTTACTCTTTGAATTCTTGGGCCCAGGAACAATACAAATCAAGAATTATTTCCCACTAAAGCAAGGCGTTTTTTGACTCTGGTAAGCGTATCCATAGCAGATTGGTGGGAGTGGCCTCGGACGGCAACATGCCCAGTGCATTATGAGTGTTGAAGTTTTCCTACCTATTTGGCAAAAGGGAAGACAGCCTCTTTTCTCGGTTTTCTCTAGTCAGGTAGCATCAATTTAAAAAATTGTTTAACCTTTCTACTGTAAAGGCAGCCAAGTTTTATTGAAAGCCCATTTTGCCAGAGGTGAAGTACGCTGCCCGCAAATAAACAGTGCATCACGGTATTTGTCTTACAAGAAAATGTAAAGACAAGCATGCTTATGATTATAAAAGCTGCAACCATTCTGATGCAACCATCAAAATATATAAAAATCATAGCAATTAATTATAGAGGATATTTGTAAATAACAGAAAACATTTAACATCCAAAGTAATTTGATTCATTATCTACATGTCATTCAAAGTTATTTATCCCCTTCAGACCCTGCGTCCATTCGAATGGACATCACATGGATTTTGGTTTAAACCAATAAGATTTTGTGTTTTTATAATATAAGTACTGCCTGGTCACTGATTGGTCCCTGATCTACCAATCATAATGAAAGTATGAGCATAATTTAATATGATTGAGCTACATGCATCACAAAAGACAGGCATGGCTAACCAACTAGACAGGAGGAGGAGGAGCTCCTTTTTTATCTTTTATATGCAGATTTATGTTTATGGTTGCATCATCAACTTGTACCCATTACAATCTTAATAGTATCAAGTGATAATATTCAAAGTTAATTTGAAGATCTTTCAGAGCTGAAGAAGAATTTTTTTTTGTTTTAAGTTTGATGTCCATTGCAATGGACATTAGTCTTAATAAAATTATGAATATTTTTTATCTGACGTTATGTCTTCAATGTTGTGATAATAAACTGTCATTCAGTTTTTCATTAGTTTTAGTGAAAAACAGAAACAGCGAATGTTAAAGGAGTGCATACACAGCAACACACACACACACACACACACACACACGCCCTGATGTTATATGCACACAATCATACATTTATCAAAACCAGCAAGTACACACAAACACACCCACAAACACACACAGACATATACACACATATTCCCATTCACCCACTGCAACCAACAAAAATAATAAAACAAGTTTGAGAATTCATCTTGAATTCATTCAAGGGGTTTTAAATAATGAGTACAATTCATAGCAATCAATTCACATACGATATTTAATAAAGTGGTTGAAGTCACTGTGCTCTGTGATTTAGAATAAACTTCATTGTAATAAGGTTGTTAGAGTTTCAGCATTTAAAAAAAAAAAAATTTTTTTTTTATTTAGAATTTTACAAAACGCTTCTAAAGAAAGAATGCATTTCTTGCTTTGAGATTGAGTGCAGACTTTGATTAAACAGATAAGTGACTCTGCTGTAACACTTGAAAGACTATTATTACACAAAATTTCTTCCATTCAGCCATTTAAATGAAATAAGAGGAAACTGGTGGCTGAAAACATCACTTTAACTGAAAAACAGACAGCACTTTCTTTGTACACTGATAATTAGTTGCAAACCAATTTCCATCTGAAGCTGCCTAGGTGAACTCTTTTGCTGACTGACGCAAACCAATCTTATAAAAGATGAAAACGGTTCTGAGATTGTGTATAAATGAGAGAATGACTAAAAAAAAAATCTAGTTGAAATGTTAAGCCCTGAATTAATGAGGTCAGGAGTTTGCCTAAATCTGATTACCTGGTGTTTCCCCAAGCTACATTAAGACCAATGTAAAACATAATAGAAACTATTGAACTTAATGGTAGCTGCTCTGTTAAAGGTGTAGTGCTTGTGGTTGTTTATCTGTTGTCTCTGAGTCCCCTGGCCTCCACATTGCAGGCGCTGTGAGGACCAGACTGAAGACACACAGCATTCACAATGAGGAGACAAGAGAACCCCATTGGACACCTGGTCAAGTTGCAATGTCTGCAATCAAGTCTGCAAATGAATTGCATTATGTTTTAAGTTATAATTTAAATGTGTCGTTTTAACTGACTGGTTTTTCAGACTGTGTAAAATTACCATGGAAATCTTTATGTATTTAAAATAAAAGCTTAATATTTAAAATCAGATAAATAAAAGTGGCCATTTGATGATTCATAATGAGATAAGATGAGAGGAACACTCTATCTTCATTTAATTAATTTAGTCAGGAACGACATTTGAGAATGTAAACCTAAAGGAAATAACTTCAGACAAAAAAGGTCAAATAGTGAATTACTTATAGCATGATCACGGTTTCAAGTCATTGCCGATGACCTTCAGAAAAACCTTTGATTGGCTTTTAATGTCGATTAATGTATTTGCACCAACATAAACTACAAACCCACATAAAGGTCCTTCTAAAGCAATCTATGGAAGAAATACCACAAAGGTACAATAATGATGACCATCTTTTTCCAAGAACACATCTTCTACTCAGATTAGCAGTATGGTTCAGTTCACTGTCTCAAATGGACCGTAAAATAATTACAACATGCTCTTTTACCCCTGAGTTCCATTAAGCTCATAGTCAATGAATCAATATTCGATTCAGTAATGAATTTGCGCTCAACCTTCAAAGACCCAGCTGCTGGAAATAGTAGTCTGCAATTACGTAGAAGCATTCATTTGAAATGTTTTTCTTAAATTGCGCTATTACAAGCCAAAACAGACTTAATTTCGCAGCCTGTTTTCTTTCATGACCTAAGGGCGTTGCATGATGTGACATGACAATTATTGAAATTTTAGTTTTTAATTGGAGGCCAGTGTCACTCTAGTCATGACTGACCTGTTATTACACTCAGAAATAAATCCACCCGCCTTTTCCCCTGAGTGAGCACTTAATACCACAGAAACATAGAGGCTATTGATTTATTCAAGTGTGTTCGGAATATCTACAGCAACATTAAGGGTATCTATGGGTAAAATAAAATGCTCTGCCAAACTGTTTGGTCAAGTTCTTCCCCTGCGCTACAGATGAAAGGAAAGGGAGAGTCAGTATGGTTGATTAGTCTTTGGACGGAGGTCAAGAAAAAGCCAATTACTTGCCAAATTTCACGTCTGTCCAAGTTTAATGGTAATACTTTTCCTGGTGTGGTCAGCGAACACATCGTCAACCACCTTTACCATGATAAAACAACTACAAGACAGGAAAAACAGCCTGTAGTTGTTAGTGTTTGTGTGTAGGTGTTGAAAAAAGTCGAATGAAATAATCAGAAGCGAAGTTGACCCATAATGACCAATAGAAAAGTGTAATTGAGATGAAACCCTTATGAGTCAGTCCTAACACCTCAACCTCTTATGCCATCCAGCCACCTTCACTGACCTTCTGGAACTTTCT
Organism: Mylopharyngodon piceus; assembly: GCA_039654765.1. Classification (NCBI taxonomy): domain Eukaryota; kingdom Metazoa; phylum Chordata; class Actinopteri; order Cypriniformes; family Xenocyprididae; genus Mylopharyngodon; species Mylopharyngodon piceus. The sequence goes on from JBCHWC010000050.1 coordinate 14,851, forward strand.
GCCACCTTTTAGAGCTCTTCATGCAGAGATCAAGCAAATAAGTCTGACGCCCTCGCATGGGAGAAATAAGACAACCACACATCACAAAATCAGAAAAAAAGATCTGTGGTTCAGTTTTGGGTGCAGTCACCTTCTTGGGTGCCTTTTTATTATTTCTTTTTTAGCTGCTGTCAAACACTTCAGAATGGAGACAGCTCGAACGCCTACTCAGTCCACTGGCATCTTCACACTGACACGCAAACAACAACAACTAATGAAAGAGAACAGCTAGCTGTCTTTGCTGTTAACTGAGCCGCCGAAGGGGGTATGAAATGAACAGGTAAAGGGTGAAAAAGATCCACGGGAGACATATTTGTATGTATATGTGTGTGTGTGTGTGTCCAAAAAAACAATCAAAATTGTTTAAAAACATAGGATGTAACATCAAAAGGGATTTCATCAATTGATAGAATAGACGGTTATTAGTGCCAGCGGCCCATGAAAAACACAAAGGTACTTACAGAATCTACTAACTTCAAAGGGGGGTTTCAACCAGGGCCAGAGTCCCTAGAGGGTCACAAGAGGATTCAAGGGGGTCAGTGGAAAAATGTTTTTGAGGGCTGTCAAGTTAATAGTAAAACTGCTACAGAATAATGAGTACTGTGAAAAATAACCTGTATTTTGAATTATGCATTGCTTTGTGTTGTGTTTTAGGGTTAACAAATATTTCCATTAAATTACTGGATAATGTCCTGCAGAAAGTTACCAGTTTTTATTTTTTACAGTTTTGGGGTTAAAGGAAATCAGTAGCGGCTCCTAACCATAAATTTAGGTAGGGCAGATTCTTAGTGCTTTATATTCTAATCGCTGAACACACGCATTGCACTTTTGGCAGAGGTTGCGTTATTCAGCCTGAAGGTGGCGCTCTAATGTTGATTGACAGGCTTAAGGGAGGAAAAGAAATTCATGTCTATTCTCAAACATAAAACAAACACAACAAAACTATAAAAAGGCTATTCACATAAGCATGTTTAAACGAAAGGATTTATGCTTTCTTTAATTTGATATGCCACTCCACAAGAGACATGCACTGTAAAAAATAAATCTGTAAAATAATGGGAAAAGTACTGGCAGCTCATTACCTGGACATTATCCAGTAATTTTACAGACATTTCTGTTAACCCTAAAACACAACTCAAAGAAGTGCAAAATTCTAAATACAGTTAAAACACCTGTAAAAACCAAATACAAAAATTTCTGTTAAATTAACATAGTACATTGTGCTCTATTTTTATGGATTTTTTTTTAGAGTGTGCCAAGTTACTGATCTGATGCAGACTAATATACACATAGCTGAAGTAGATTGAAGTCGTCTTGGTCTGGAGTGAGGTTTATGTAAGGTAATGTGAAAATAAACGGGGACAGTCTGAAATCTGCCCCAATGGCTCTCAATTAGAGCGCACTGCAGTTCCATTTTTCACCACAGATTTACATTGGAAAATTGTGGGGCGCTGTAGAGCTGGGCAGGGCTCAGGCACCCGCTGTCCCGTTTAGTATCATAAAACATGCATGCCGAAGCCATGTACTAAATTTTAATATATCCTGCTCACTTCCCGACTTAATCTGAACAAAAAAAAAAAAAAAAAAAAATTTATATATATATATATATATATATATATATATACATATATATTATTGATTCAGTTTATACAGAGGTCTATGTTTTGGATGAATATTTTGGTGGGGCTCTGCCCCACCTGCCCTTACAGATGAGCCGCAGCTGAAGGAAATGTCTATAAACTTAATGAATGACATCCTGGCAGAAAATTACCATTTTTAATGACACTAACACAGAAGTTAATGACGAACCTTTTTCTTTCCAGCAGAGAGAACTGTGAGTCCAAGAATCCTTTATGAAGGCCAGGGTTGCATACAGGGTTTAAACAGTAGTCCAAATGAGATAATGAGCAGCAGGTGTGCTTGGTTGGAACTCTGGCGAGCGAGAGTGGGTGAATGATGGTGAGGGAGAGCCCGGTGTGCTCTTGACAACTTTGATGAATATAAAGTTCAAAACAACAGCATTCATTTGAAACAGAAATCTTTTGTAACATTATAAATACTTTACTGTCACTCTTAATCAATTTAATGCATCTTTTTACGTAAAGCAAACACTGCTGGTAGCCAGCAAATGTTGTGTTTTGTAGACTGATCTCCAGCAAGGGGCATTCTTAACTCACTTAACCAGTGTAGGGAACAGCATATTCCAGGGCCCAGTTTATGGCTGGGCCCCTCTCTGTCCGTAACAGTGGACAAAGGTTTGCTACATTTTGATTGGATCTTGGTGGACTAACACAAACAAATTGTCCAACGCCATCAGATAAAGATGCAAGGACAACATCCAGACACCTCTTACAGGGCAAGAAGACCACCTCTGGTACCAAGCCTGGGAAGGACAGGACTTCTCATTGGTCCTTGTGCAGTTTCTGCCCTTCACCCATCTAGAGACTAATTCCTAAGGTTGGCAAGTGACTGCCATAACAATTCCTCAGGACCTCAGCAGCAGTGGGTGAAACAAAGAAAGACCACAATGATCCATCCAAAACCATTCATAACTATGTTTGGAAACCTTAAAACTGATGTAAACTACACACATCCATTTCATACTTATTCAGAGAAATAAGTATTCTCTGTGACAGATATCTGTAATGCAACATCTTACACAAATTCAGCTGTTAATGTACAAATGAATGAATGCATGACAGTTCAATCTTTTTCCATCATGTTTGGTCTCTATTAGTGTTGTCACGGTACCAAAATTCCAGTAGTCGGTACCAATACCATTAAAATTTTACGGTTCTCGGTACCAATTTCGGTACCACAGGAAAATCTGTTGGAACTATTTTACTATTTTATTTAACTAGCCCAGTGGTTCCCAAACTTTTTAGAGTGGAGTACCCCCTGAGGCATTTACCATCCTTCTGCGTACCCCCTCTCTTCCACTTAGATTGTAAATTTTCCATTAAGGGACAATATTTGCCCCCTAAATTGACATTCTAGTGCATTTTTTTCTTCATCTTTATGAATACCTTTACAACATTAATAATGTTTTAAATGAAAAAAATTCAAAAGAGAAATATGCAATGCTAAAAACGTGAAAAGTGATTATTTTAAATACTAAAACCGCCAGTAGATGGTGGTAAGTCACTGTCTTAATGCATGAGGCATCGAGTCATTCGTTCAACGAAGCAAGTGGCTTTATTTATAAATGAATCAGTGAATCATGACTTTCACGAACGATTCGTTCAAAGCCGCAGATTCGTTCTCGAAACACCGCAGTGTTGTAGTTCTGCTGTTGCTTTCGTTGCAAAATAGAGCAAATACTGACAATACTGTGAAGAACATCACTTAATATTACCCTTTTGTTTGTTGAACTGTTGTGTGGATATTTGGATTTGCATTCTTGCTCATATAATATTATGAACATTAAAAACAAGAACTCACAAAAGGTAGGCTGTGTTTTGTATCAAGAGTTTGAATCTTAAATTGATCTTTATGCACCTTTTGTGCCAGGCTATTTGTTCTTCATGCTAGTAAATCTGCTAAATCTGCAGGTACATTGTCAAGAACAGCAGTAATGTAGCGCGATTTGCTAAGACAGCAGACTCTGCACGCAACCTATGCACCCATATGCGCTGCTTATGTGGAAATGGACGCTGTCAGTTTTGACCGCAAAAGATGTGGTATTTTGATTGGATGTCATGTAGTTACGGCATTGTGCCTGTTAGAAAATACATGATCGGTTTTAATGTTATTTTAAGGTAGGGAAGAATTAAATGAACGGCAAAATTTTGTTCGCGTACTCTCTGTCACCTCACGTACCCCCAGGGGTACGCGTACCCCAGTTTGGGAACCACTGAACTAGCCTATTTTAAAAACATATTAAATATGATGGTAATCATACATATAAATATTTGGAGCGTGTGTGTGTGTGTGTGTATGTGTGTATATATATATTATATATTATATTATATATATATATATATATATATATATTATATATTATATTATATATATATATATATATATACACACACACATACACACACACACACACACACACACACACACCTCAATGAAATAAATTATGAAATATAAAAAAAATAAACAAACAAATGCTCAAACATCCATTTTGTAATGGACGTGCGCTTATTTTAGCTATTCCGTCAGTGAAACGACACACTACAGTCTTTAAAACTATGAAATAAATATAAGTAAATAATGGTAACCTAAATAATAAGTTAAATATTATTTAAAAAAAAAAAAAAAAAAAAAAAATTGTCTTTTTATTTCCACACAAAGATACGTCATATAGCCTACCGCTCTGTGGGACACGAGCAGCAAAGAGGGAGGCCGATCCAAGATGGCGGAACGAGTGGTTGTGCTTTTGCGTTGAGGAACGTTAAAAATCTTGTCACACACAGTTAGCGATGTTTGCATAATACAGTTGCATTTTTTTTTTCCCAACTGTATAATTGTCCTTTTAAGCTAAATATCACACGTTTTGTTGGTTTATTCGTTATATTGAGAACTTTATCTCGGAACCTGTCAGACTCGGATATGGAGAAAAACTTGACATTTGAGTCGTGTACTGAGGAAGAAATGGAGGTAGTTACCATCAAAGATAAGAGAGTGAATCAAGATACACACTCCTATTCCTGCAAGGCTTACAAGGAAAGTGATGGGACCTGTGATTCAAGCCCTAATACACCGGATAAAAAAAACTTCCCAAGAAAGCGCGCAAAGAACAGATGCAAGTAAGTTCTGAACCATCTTTGGCCGAGTTACAAGACAACGTAATTCGCGTGATCACTGCCAAGATCAACGAAAGAGTAGATCAAACTGATGAAGCTGTCGAGCCGTCGGTACAATCTTCGTGTGTATGGAGTAGCTGAAGAGCAGGAGAAAAACGTCAAAGTTAAGGTGAAAGAGATTTGCCGTGCAGCAATTCCAGGCAGTGATGGTGAAGAAATCGTGGCAGCAGTGGATGTGGCTCATCGCATCGGCAGAATGGACAGCGGAAGAAAGAATCAGTTTCCGCGGCCAGTGATCATCAGATTCACGTCTAGATCAGCAAGAGATGCTTTCTGGAAAGACGCCAAGAACAACGAGTTTCTCAAGAGCAGAGGTTTTCAAGTGAAGGAAGATCTGACAGCTGATGACCGGGCAACACGTGCTCGTCTGTGGCCATTAGTAGAGAAGGCTAGGAAAAATGGAGAGAAGGCTTACCTGGTAGGTAACAAAGCATTTGTGAATGGGAAAGAAATTAAAGGATGAACATTTCAGTATAGGGTTCATTTCTCCACCAATAATCAAAGACTTCAGATACTGACTGTTTATCTGTTAGAGAATGGCACCTACTGAAGTCAAAAGAAGACTGAGTTATTGTTGATAAATGCACACAAGTGTGTGACAATTTATGTTCTTATTAAGTGCACTTGGGATAAGTTAATCTTTATTTTGTCATTGTTCATGTCAATTTCAATTCTTTCCATCAATGCCAAAGGTATAAGAAACCAACTGAAAAGAAAATCTTTATTTTTGTATTTTCAAAGCAAAGGTGCAGACTTTTATTTCATTCAGGAGTCTCATGCTTCTGAAGCAGATGTAACTTTTTGGAGAAGTCAGTGGGGGAATGATGTTTGGTTCTCATTTGGTACTAACAAATCTGCAGGGGTAGTTATATTAAAAGGTAAATTCAAAGGACTCATTCACAGTAAGCAAACAGATACTGAAGGAAGATGGATAATTCTACATGTTAGTATTGATCTTTCACAATTTATTATAGTAAATGTTTATGCCACAAATAATAAGCAGAAGAATAATCATTTGTTTTTGACAGTTGAGAGTAAAATCAACCAATTGTGTTCTAAATTTCCTTATGCAATGATTATTTGGGGTGGGGACTTTAATACTGTTATGGACAAAGAAATAGACCGATGACCCCCTAAAAACAATGAAAAAACATGTGAATTAAAAAACATATGTGCAAGATTGGATCTTTTGGATATCTGGAGATATACTTACCCACACCAAAGAATGTATACCTGGAGCAATAATGATTTGACTAAATCTCGTATTGATTTTTGACTAATTTCTGCAAATAGTGCAGATGACGTTGAATTAGTGAAAATTGAAACTTCAGTATTAACAGATCACAAGGCTATAATGATTAAAATCAACAAAGATGCTGTAAGTCCAGCTTGTCCTAAAACAAATTATTGGAAATTAAATAAAAACTTGTTAGAGAATGAATGGTTTAAAAATAAAGCCACTGAAATTATAGGAAAATATTGGAAACGGGCATGTATCTTCAATAAATTTGGTCACAATTGGTAATTAATGAAATTTGAAATACGAAGCGTAGCTATAGGTATAGGGAAAAAAAATTGCTAAAGTAAAAAAAGAAAAAGAAAATATATTAATTGAAGAAATAATGGAATTATCCAGTAAACAAATTTTAACAAATGAAGAACTTAAACAATTGGCCTCCTTGCAATTACAATTAGACACAATTTATGTAGACAAAGCTAAAGGTGTCTTTATAAGGAGTAGACAGAAGTGGATGGAACAAGGTGAGAAAAATACAAAATATTTTTTCAAATTAAAAAAATCGTAATAGGGAATTATCATCTATACATAAACTCATGATTAATAATAAAGTATGTGAAAACAAAGATATCGCTGAATATGTCACCCAGTTTTATAAAAATCTGTACACTTCAGACTCTTATAAATGATAGAGAAACAGATTTATTTTTGAGTAACATTTCTGACACAACAAAGAAAATATTTTGTGACAAAGATATTAGTCTAGAAGAGGTAAAAAATTATATTGTAGGCTTGAAAGATAATAAGTCTCCAGGGAACAAAGGGCTTACCAGTGAATTCTATAAGATGTTCAGTGGTCAGTTATCTCCTTTTTTAGCAGCCATGTTTAAAGAGTCCATTGAATGCGGGGAATTACCTGCGACTCTCAAACAAGGACTTATTACAATTATTCCTAAGCCTAATAAGGATAAACTTTACATTGACAACTGGAGACCAATTACCCTTCTGAATAATGATGCTAAACTTTTTGCTCTAGTTTTTGCAAAAAGATTAAAGAAAGGTCTAGAAGAGATCATTGAGGAAGAACAGTCAGGGTTTATGACTGGGAGACATATCAGTAATAATATCAGATTAATTTTAGATATGATTGAATATAATTGCTATATACCAACTGATTCTTTTATGTTATTCATAGACTTTTACAAAGCATTTGATACCGTGAGTCATGAGTTTATGTTCAAATGTATTCAACATTTTGGTTTCGGAGATTACTTCCAAAAAGCTGTTAGAACTATTTACAACGGATGTAATAGTTCAGTCAAATTATTAATGGGTACAAGTGGTAGATTTAAGATTGATCGAGGTATACAGCAGGGTAGCCCTTTGTCTCCATTTTTGTTTTTATTAGTTACACAAATTATGGCTCTACATATCAAAGAAGCAGAGTTCGAAGGTATAAGAGTATTTGAAAGAGTATTTAAATTGTGTCAATTGGCTGATGATACTACTATTTTTCTTAAAAATGATTCAGAAATAATAAAAGCAATTAATTGCTTTAAAGAGTTTTCCTCAGTATCAGGTCTTAAAATGAATATAAATAAATCGGTGTTGTTTCCACTTAAAGAATGTAATTTAACAGAATTACATGGTATTCCTATTAAACATACAGTCACATATTTAGGAGTTATTATACATAAAGATGAGCATGAACGCAGTGTGCTCAATTTCAAGCCAATAATTGACAAAACAAAAACAAGATTTAATATCTGGCTTCAGGGTCTTACTATCCAAAGCAGAAGGAATATCAAGATCTGTTTATGTGTCTTTAGCTTTAGATATGCCATCTAATGTATGTAAAGAATTAGACAAAGTGTTATTTAATTTTTTATGGAGAAATAGATACCATTATTTGAGAAAAGAAACTCTATGTAAACCAAAGAGCAAAGGTGGATTATCTGTGCTTAGTTTTGAAACTTTAAATAATACATTCAATATAAACTGGTTGATTAAATTCATGAAAGAAAAGGATAGTATGTGGTATACATTTCCAAAACATGTGTTTGACATGGTGGGCGGCATATATCTTCTTTTGAGATGTGATTTTAAAATTGAAAAACTGCCTGTCAAATTGGCTAAATTTCACAAACAAGCTTTATTAGCCTGGATGCTCGTGTTTAAGCACAATTTTTCCCCAAATAAATACATTATTTGGAATAATAGGTGCATTCAATTTAAAAATAGATCTCTCTTCTATAATAGTGGGTATGAAAATAATAGTGTTACTTAGACAACTTTTAAATTCAAATGGTAATTTATTATCTTATAGTGAATTCTTGGATAAATTTGGGTTTCCAGTTACGCCAAAAGAGTATGCTGTTGTATCTGACGCCATACCTCAACAAGTTATACATTTTGTAAGAGCTTGTGGAAGTGATTCCTCTGAGGCAATATTTGTGAAAGGCAGCATGTTTATAGGAGATATTGATATTTTGAAACATAGGTGTACAAATAAACATATTAGGAATATTATAACTGGTGAAACAGCTACTCAAAAGCTTATTGTGGACCAGTGTATTTAGGAATATAAACTGGAAAAAAGCTTGGTGTATTTGTGAAGCATACTGTTTAAATAATAAAGTAAAAGAGGTTACATTTAAAATTTTACATGGTATATATCCAGCTAAAAGTGTGTTAGAGAGGTTTAATTTAGAGATTGATTATTCATGATCATGATTTTTGCTCAATGGAAAAATAATCTATTGTCCATCTGTTTTGTAATTGTATATACACAAAGATTTTTTGAGTGGATGTGGAAAATTTCATTAGAAGGAAAACAAATGTTATATTTAAATTAAATAATTTTGATGTATGTATGTACTATTCCAATGAAAAAAATAATAATAATTTTACTTTTATTGTACAACTGTTTATTATTTTGGGGAAATTTCATATACACAAGAAGAAATGGTCAGGATCCAAGCCAAATTTTATTCATTTTCTTCAGGAGACAAAGGACTACTGCACCAGTTTGGAGAACATTATAAATAAAAAAGCAAGGAAGACTTGTCATATTTTTAAAGAATATTCAGTTTTTGATTAATGAATCAATGGTTTGTACGCTCTGGCATGTGTTTTCTGTGCATTAATATGTAAATTTCTGTATATTATTGTATATTTCTCTGGTTAATTAAAAAAAAAAAAAAAACACCGAGCAGAAAAGAGACCATCTCTTTTATATCTTCATGTTATCTCCTGATGTTACAACCAACTGACACTTCTTGTAAAAGGTCTGAAGAGTGAGTTTTATTCTCTGCAGGGGCAAGACATTCAGGCTATGTTTGATTTTGCGCTGCCAGAGAAAGCGAAACTAAAAATCACCAGCGTGTGAAACACGCTATACAAATCAACTTAACGCGCCTTATAAAGTCTAATAACAAGCGCAAACTGTGTTAAATAGAAATTGACGTGCAAGCAAAAAGGTTCTGTCCTACGGTGTTTTTTCTACTTTACCACGGTAAAGAATGCGAATATAATAGGCCTAAAAGCGAACGAAAGGAAGAAACGTTTATAATCCCCTGCACGAGTGAAGATTTGGGAAAATAAACAGAGATTCCATGTTCAGTGGAATAACTAATGGAATATTGTTAAATTCTCTGATAATCAGGTGACCAGATCGCGATTCTTAAAACAGAATACAAACCTGACAAAGCTTAAATGTCTGGACTCACGTACCTCTCTCATTCGGCATGAACCAAAATGTTTCCATGGCTGTGATGTCACATTTAATTGCTAACCTATTATTTCTTCATAAACAAAGCTTTGTGCTTCACTCGTGTCATATTCACGTAAATACAGCCACAGTTCTATCAGTGGGTACCGAATATACCCGGATACTCGGTACTACAGAAATGCTGGTATCGTCACATTTTCAAAATTTCAGTACTGACTTGGTACCGAAGTACCGGTACTTTTGACAACACTAGTCTCTATTTGTTTAGAATCTGCCAAAGGTATTCTGGTGGTGGTTTGGAAAGTGAGAAATGCATTGGTAAACTTTAAAGACACTTTAAAGACTTTCAACTTTGTGCTTTATGCAAAAAAATTTCAACAGGGGAAAGAGGGGTGGGCCACAATATGTGTGTCCCCTCTGATGCCAGCAGCCAATCACAGCAATTGAATGGAGAAGAGCCAAATTGCAATCTCCTCCTCATCGGAAAGGGATAAAGGTACCCTTTCAACAGACACTCCTTTTTCTGGGTTTCAACTCTGTATGGAGTAAGACATTAACAGAAATACTTTGTTCTGAGTCTGTCCTTAAAGGGGATAGACATTAACAGACACATTCTTGTTCTGAGTCCCGGCTTGCGAAGCTGAGACACTAACAGATACAACGTTCTGAGTCTCCCATCAGTTGAGACATAACAGACATGCCGTTCTGAGTCTCAGGCCTGCAAAGGTGAGACTATAACAGATACACCATAACATTCTGAGCCTCTGGTTCGTCCAGAGAGTCAACAACAGATCCCATGATCTGAGTCTACAGCTTGTGAGGCAGCAACAGATACAGCCTCATCTGCGTGTTCCAGATTTTAGGACACTTTGGTGCTCCAGGAGATCAGCTTCCCACAGAGCTTCGTGTTCAAGGCTGCTGAAACAGACTCTGGCTCCTCTCCCCACTGCATTGTCACCCCGCACAACCAGTGGAAGACCGTCATCGGACACAACATTCATGGTATTCATTAAGTAGTTGTGTTAGTTGTTCTTGTGCATCTTTTTGTTAATAAAATGTATTTTATTACACTTGTGTCTTCCTTGTGCTGATAATACAGAAGAGGCTCTACAAGTTAGCAATCTCACCAATCTTTCAGATAAATCAGCTGACAACTTTACATTAATTCTAAATGAATGAAAAGCCCCTGTTGGGAGTGTTCTCATACTGCTAAGGTAAAAAACCTTGACTGGTGCCCTGAACTAGGAGAGGGTGAAAAATGGTCATCTGATGTACTCATAAACACACCTTAAGTGACGTGTGATCCAAAAATCACAATGTCAGTGTTGACGTGAGTACCAGTCCCTATTTTACTTAACGTCCTTGGATGGGCAAAAGTAAAATCACTATACCAGCAAGCCTTTCTTGATCATCCAACTTAATCTAAAAAAGACCACGCTCGTCTAATCCAACAAAACACCAGATACATTACAGTAATCTTCTGTCTCCTCACAGAGTTAAAAGTCAATTATAATAACAATAAAAAAGGATTCTGAATCTGTTTCCCACATACTGACAAATCACCAGAAAAGTGGACAGACGAAAAACAGCATGAGTAAGATGAATATTCAGAGGAAATACTCACCGTTCCTTCTGTCAGAAGAAAATAATTCTCATTAAATTCAACATGATCACGGCACAACTTTAATTAATCTCACAGTATGAAGCATAAATGCTGTTGCTATCAACTAAATGCATATGTTGCACTGGATCATGACTGTGGAGCTGATATTACATAAAAACCTTACACACCTGCCAAATAATAATTGCATTACGTAAGCATGTATCATGGCGTGACCAACATCACAGAGCAGATGGTGCACAAATTGTATCCCTGTAAATAACAGTAAAGTGTCTCGTCTGAGTGTTAAGTATACCTCAGTCATGATCTGATCTGTTTCACACACACATAAATGTGTTTCACTATATTAGTGAGGACATTACATAGACTTCCTTTGATTTTATATCATGTTGACGATATTTTCTATTACCTAACCCAACCCCTAACCCTAAACCCACCCATCACAAAAATGTCCAAAAAATGTGCAAAACAATTGATATATCTGAAAACAGATATACAGTATCTCACAGAAATGAGTACACCCCTCACATTTTTGTAAATATTTTATTATATCTTTTCATGTGACAACACTGAAGAAATTACACTTTGCTACAATGTAAAGTAGTGAGTGTACAGCTTGTATAACAGTGTAAATTTGCTGTCCCCTCAAAATAACTTGACACACAGCCATTAATGTCTAAACCGCTGGCCACAAAAGTGAGTACACCCCTAAGTGAAAATGTCCAAATTGGGCCCAATTAGCCATTTTCTCTCCCCAGTGTCATGTGACTCGTTAGTGTTACAAGGTCTCAGGTGTGAATGGGGAGCAGGTGTGTTAAATTTGGTGTTATCGCTCTCACTCTCTCATACTGGTCACTGGAAGTTCAACATGGAACCTCATGGCAAAGAACTCTCTGAGGATCTGAAAAAAAGAATTGTTGCTCTACATAAAGATGGCGTAGGCTATAAGAAGATTGCCAAGACCCTGAAACTGAGCTGCAGCACGGTGGTCAAGACCATACAGCGGTTTAACAGGACAGGTTCCACTCAGAACAGGCCTCGCCATGGTCGACCAAAGAAGTTGAGTGCAAGTGCTCAGCGTCATATCCAGAGGTTGTGTTTGGGAAATAGACGTATGAGTGCTGCCAGCATTGCTGCAGAGGTTGAAGGGGTGGGGGGGGTCAGCCTGTCAGTGCTCAGACCATACGCTGCACACTGCATCAAATTGGTCTGCATGGCTGTCGTCCCAGAAGGAAGCCTCTTCTAAAGATGATGCACAAGAAAGCCTGCAAACAGTTTGCTGAAGACAAGCAGACTAAGGACATGGATTACTGGAACCATGTCCTGTGGTCTGATGAGACCAAGATAAACTTATTTGGTTCAGATAGTGTCAAGCGTGTGTGGCGGCAACCAGGTGAGGAGTACAAAGACAAGTGTCTCTTGCCTACAGTCAAGCATGGTGGTGGGAGTGTCATGGTCTGGGGCTGCATGAGTGCTGCCGGCACTGGGGAGCTACAGTTCATTGAGGGAACCATGAAGCAGAAGCAGAGCATGATCCCCTCCCTTCGGAGACTGGGCAGCAGGGCAGTATTCCAACATGATAACGACCCCAAACACACCTCCAAGACGACCACTGCCTTGCTAAAGAAGCTGAGGGTAAAGGTGATGGACTGGCCAAGCATGTCTCCAGACCTAAACCCTATTGAGCATCTGTGGGGCATTCTTAAACAGAAGGAGGAGGAGCGCAAGGTCTCTAACATCCACCAGCTCCGTGATGTCGTCATGGAGGTGTGGAAGAGGACTCCAGTGGCAACCTGTGAAGCTCTGGTGAACTCCATACCCGAGAGGGTTAAGGCAGTGCTGGAAAATAATGGTGGCCACACAAAATATTGACACGTTAGGCCCAATTTGGACATTTTCAATATATATATATATTATACACACACATACACACAAATTAAAAAAAAAAAAAAAACAACAACGTTTTGTCTATTTGAGGACCAATAAAATGTTCTCACTAGTCGGTTGTCAAAATATTTCAGTATATAAGTGAGGGCATTTTCCCTTCATACGTATAGACAAACCTGTGTATACACTCACACAAACGCAGTCTATCTCCCTTTAAGGTTGATTCCAATGAGATCCCATGACATGGATATCAATTACACCTCAACCATGCAGAATGTACACATAAATGTCCTGCACAATCGACCAGTTCTATTTTTCTTATAATATATTACAATAAAACTGTGTCCTTAAGGTCGCCAAAGCAATCACCCTCTTCAGCCGCCATTGACCTGCTTCACAATGTCAAAGGAATGATGGAGGAGCGCTACAGCTTCATATCGACAATCCCACATCGAATGATAATGATTAGTACATCACTTATCATGTTAATGAATAGCGATGTTGACTCAGTTTAGGGAAAAGAAGGATGGGGGACAGAGAGGGAAAGAGCATACAATTCCTTCTATTCCCCAGACCGCTGAGCCTGACGTGACCGGAAAGAAAGCGAGCCATTCATCTCCTTGTGGAACCACAGAAAATCATTAATAGTGGAGACTGTCCCGCTCCTTTAAGCGAATCGTTTAATCACTGAGTGGAATTGTAGGCAGACAAAATAAATGGATAGATGCAAGAGTGATTCATCTGTTTTGTTTGGGAGCCTGCAGGAAGAAAGGGAGTCAAATCGAACCCATTGCAAAAGAAATACAACACAGATTATTCTTGCGAAAGAAAGAAGGAAAGAGAAAAAGAAGGATAGATAGAAAGAAAAAAAAGTCACACCAAAAGGCTCCCAAACCTCTTACTGATTCAAGCCTGCAGCATCAACTGCACTTGCTTCCCAATGTGTTTCTGATGTTTGGGTATATGAACCCATCTGAGGGATCCCTCGTTTTCATTTAGGAGTATTAAACTTCACCAAGAGATTTTGTTATTTCAGTCCCTCCACCTTCTCTAGTGGCTCCACTCCAGAAGCCACCGAGAGTCTGCATTTGTATAGTGCGTTTCAGTGTAACCGTCATCTGCGTTTATCTGCAAAGCATTTAACTGGAATGGACTCCATAGAAAGGGTCCTGTTTAACAGACAGTGCTTGAGATGACCTTTCCAAGACCGGGCGGTTGTTCCGCGTGTTCCGTGAGCAAATGAAGATGAAATTTTAAAGTGGTTATTCTTGGACAGTGAGAGACAGAGAGTGAAACAAAGAGAGAGAGAGAGAGAGAGAGAGAGAGAGAGAGAGAGAGAGAGAGAGAGAGAGAGAGAGAGAGAGAGAGAGAGAGAGAGAGAGAGAGAGAGAGAGAGAGAGAGAGAGAGAGAGAGAGAGAGAGAGGTTGAACAGATCTTTATTATTACTTTAAACCCAATATTTACAACATTGTTACCAGTTTTATTTTACCTCATAAACAATTAAAAAGTAAAAAATAACAACCCATCATCAATAACACATAAAACCTCATTAATACCCCAAATTCCTAAAAAACTCTCAACATCATTAATCAAATTACAATATGAAAATTCAATTTTTATCCTCCCTTTTACCATACATTTCAACATTATTTCTGCATCTATTTGATTTTTCCTTGTTTTCCACACTGCAAGCTTTGCTGTACCAATCAAATAATTTAATAAACACACTTTCCCTCTATCTACCACTTTGTATTTAAGCCCCCCAATAAAAACTTTGTGGGAAAAATCCTCACCAAAACCCTGAAACCAAGCATCAAGCAACCTAAAAAGACCTCCAAGTCTCAAACATCTTAAAAACAAATGTTCTACAGTTTCTTCATTACTACAAAACCTACACTCCCCCCCAACTGCTGGATTCAGGTGTGCTACATGTGTTTGTAGCTATCGCCCTGTGAATAACCCTCCACTGCAGATCAGCTGTCCGCTTCTCAATGGGAGGTTTATACAGGGCTCTCCACCTATCCCTCACTAGGAAGTCTGGCTCCATTGTCTCTGTCCACTTTGAAAAACTCTGCGTGCTGAGTGAGTTCATGTGAATAACTTTCACTGTAATATAGTACAATGCTTTTTTCGACGCAATGTCCAGCTCTTCCAGCTGTGGAGTCTTGAAAGACAATATAGATCCATCATATTCTTCTTGTTCTCCACTGACAGCAGGAATTATTTTTAACTTTGGAAAGACTCCTTTCAGCTGTTGTGCGTTTCCTCCAGCAACAAGATTTCTGTAACTGCTTGGCAAAACAGCAAATATCTCATCTCTCAGTTTCGAAGAAATTCTTGATGAGCACAAACCAGACAGTTCTTTAAAAGTATCCACTGAACTCCATCCACCATTATCCAGTAAATGTCCCAGTTTAGTGACTCCATTCTTTACAAGAGTTCTCCGAATGTTTACTGATGACAAAAATCTGGTCTGAATCAATGGATTATGAAACAAAGGTTCCTCATTAACCCAGTCTCCAAGTTCATTCAAATTTCTCTCCACTTTCAAGACTTTACTCCAAGCTTGTAACATTGACTTGTAAAAGAAAGCGAGATTGTCCAGCCTTAACTCATCCATTTTCAATAAAAACAAGTGTTTATCTAGTCCAAGACCTTCAATCTTCTGCAGGAATACACATGCAGTCTGTGTCCATGCTAAATCTTCTTGATAGAGCAATTTCTGTACTGCTTGCAGTCTGAAAGCAACAACTCGACTCTTTACATCCACCAGACCTTGACCTCTTCGTGGACTGGTAAGTAAAGTACAGCAGCCCGAGTCCAGTGTTCACCACTCCAGAAAAAGTCTACAATTTTCCTCTGTATATTACAGATCAGTTCATTTGGTGGTTCCAGAACAATAACTTTATGCCACAACGTGGAGGTTGCCAGATTATTTGCCACTAAACTCTCCCTCTGTAGGATAATTGTGGTAATAGCCATTTCCACTTAGACAATCGAGCTACTACCTTCTCCAGTACTCCCTCCCAATTCTTCTTTTTAAAACTTTCCTTACCTAAAAAAAAACACTTTTATACCCTCCCTCCCCCAAATCAATCCTCCTGGAAGTTTCGGAGGTCCGGTGTCTCCCCACCGGCCAATGATAAACCCCTCACTTTTCTCCCAGTTAACTTTAGATGAGGAAGCCATCTCATATTGCCTAATGCTTGTTTCCAAAGCAGTTACATCATTTTGTCCTGAAATACAAACGGTTATATCGTCAGCATAAGCAGACATATACACTTTAAAAGTTGAAACTGAAAAACCACTCAAATTTCTCCTTAACTTACACAACAAAGGTTCAATTACAAGGCAATATAGTTGTCCAGAGAGAGGACAACCCTGTCTAATACCTCTTGTGACTGTCACTGGGGCACTTATTCCTCCACCAACCTTAATCAACACTGATACATCAGAATATAACAATTTTACATATGAAATAAATTGATCACCGATTCCAAAACTCTTTAACACCTTAAAAAGATAATCATGGTCCACCCTATCAAATGCTTTTTCTTGATCTATTGACAGGACACCCAAATTAGAATCATTTATACAACCATAATCAATCACATCTCTTAAAAAAAACAAATTGTCCATTATTGATCGCTTTGCTACACAATACGTTTGATCTTTTTGAATCAACATATTTAAACAATTTGAGCCTATTTGCTATAGATTTTGATAATATTTTGTAATCCAAACATAATAAAGACACTGGCCTCCAATTTTTTAAAAATCCTAAATCTCCTTTTTTTGGGTAACAGCGAAATTACAGCCCTTCTACAACTAGCAGGAAGTACTTTATTTTTAAAACATTCAAGTACAACTTCATAAAAATCTTCACCTAATATTTCCCAGAAATGTTTATAAAACTCAGCTGTTAATCCATCTATACCTGGAGAACGACCCATAGACAACTGCTGTACTGCTTCTGTTAATTCTCCATATGTAATTACATTGTCCAAAGCTTTTCTTTTCCCTTGCTCCAACTGTGGTAGATCTTTAAGTAAGTCATTTGCACTATCAGGATCACATCTGTCAGCACTATACAACATAGAAAAAAAATCCACTGCCATCTTCCTCATTTCACCCGGATTTGTTGTTATATTTCCATTTAGACAACGAAGATGATGCATCTGTTTATATTGAACAGTCTTTTTTTCCAGATTAAAGAAATATGAAGTTGGGGCATCCATGTCCTTAATGGAACAAATTCTCGATCTTACCAGTGCCCCTTTCACATGTTCTTGTAACAAAGTTCCAAGTTCTTTCCTTTTCTTGTTTAAAATTGTCCCATTGTTCTGTACTCCTCTGTTATTTATCAAGTCCTCTTCCAAACACCCAATTTCATTTTGCAAACTTTGTATAGTTTTTCTCACATTGGTAAAAGTACAAGCAGAAACATTTTGACAAAACTCTTTAATTTGTACCTTACCCACATCCCACCATTGACTAAGGTTTTCAAAATCACCTTTTCTTTCTTTCCATTTTTCCCAAAACAGCTTAAAACTATCACAAAAAAAACATGTCTTTTAGCAATTTTTCATTAAAATGCCAATAATACTTAGGTCTTGAAGTTTGCTTTATATTAAAATCAAAAGTGATCAGATGATGATCAGAAAAACCATTTGGCAATATTGATGCATTCATTACCCTATTTTCCACCATCTTGCTTAAATAAAATCTATCCAGTCTAGCCCCACTAACCATATTTTCTGCTACTTTAATCCATGTATATCGTCTTATTCCTATATTCCTCCTTCTCCACACATCTATTAAATCATATTTTCCCATTATATTGGACAGAGATTCACCAGAGTGACCATGTGGCTCTTCACCATTCTGATCAATTAAAAAATTAATTGTACAGTTCCAATCCCCTCCTAACACTAACCAAGTATTATCATCAACTTTTTGAAGCGCTTTATCTAATTTACCAAAAACTCTTACTCTTTCCAACCCATTATTTGGAGCATACACATTCACTAGAACAAAAACATGTTCCCTGTACTGTATTTTTATTAATAGTACCCTTCCTTTTTCAATCTCTTCAGTATATAAAATATTAACATTCAAACCTTTTTTAAATAATATGGCTACTCCTGCACTATTGTTTGTCCCATGACTTAATACCAAATTTCCTTCCCACCAGCTATTCCACTCAATTTCATTTTCATCATTGCTGTGAGTCTCTTGTAAAAAAACAATATTAACCCGATTTATATTTAAAAACTCAGATACTACTGCCAATTTACCCCTATCTCTTCCTCCATTTATATTTAAAGAACCCACTTTTAAGCTCTCCATAAAGAGGTTAAAATATAAAGTGGACAGAGACAGAAGGAAAAAAAGACAACATGTTATAAGAGTCACCCAGTGTATTTTAACCATTACTTTTTAAAAATAGATGGCCCTTTATTTTTCCTCAGCTTCGTAACAAGTTTCTTCAATCTAAACCTCTTCTGTTTGCTCAATGCATCATAACTCACTGTGCGCTGTAGTACTTTCACTGAAACAACAAACTTTTCCACATCTGGAAAAAAATCTTTCACCTCAACCACTTTACCAAAAGTTGTGTCCAAGAAATCATTAATCTCATCCAAAGAATACATATCCTCCATATTTTGAGACCCGATCTCAGAAATATCTGAGAGCATATCATCATCCCTTATTTCTTCTTCTCTAACCATCTCAGGACAACTCAACACCTTATTCACCTCCACACTGACCACTTCGTTCATCTGAACCTCACTATCCTTACATGTTTTTGATCCAAGACTTTCCTCCGTTTCTACAATTTTTTCAAAAATCTTTTTTTCCTGTCCTACACTGCTACATGATGCGCTATCATTTCCCCCACTTTCTTTTATTTCATTTAGAGTTGTTTGCTCTCCATTAGATTTGTTTCTGGCCTCTGAATCAACAGTAAAATTCACATTGGGAGCCATTTGTTCTCCATTAGAGTCGTCTCTAGCTTCTGAATCAACAATAAGATTCACATTAGGAGTCGTTTGCTCTCCATTAGACTCATTGGCCTCCGAATTAGCGGTAGGATTCGGTGCACTATTAGTGCTACTGCCAGCCTTATGTGGACATGTCGACCTTTTATGTCCAACATTTCCACATTCAAAGCACTTTAGACTGCCTGTGCTAGCATAGATCATATAAGTCTTCCCTTCATACAACCCTCTGAAAGACACGTCCAATTCAGGTTGTTTCAAAAACATTGCCACCTATCTCCTAAATGACATTAGGCTACGTGTTTTAAGGACGTATTTTTGCATCCGAGCGGAATAGTTTTTAGCGGACTAGCAAACTTTCCATACCATAAAAGTGCACGCTCAATTTCATCATCAGGGATGAACGGGGGCACGTTTGAGATTATCACCTTTTGGGTTGGATTAACTAGTGGCAAAATAGCAACAAAAAGTCCACTTACCGAAATCCTGTTGCTTACTAGACGGTTAACCAAATTCTCCTCCTCTAAGAAAACCACCACAGCTTTGTTCATCCTTGATGCTGAAGAGATGTTCTCATATCCAACTTGTTCTCCAATTGACAATAAAACTTCCTCCACCGCCACACTTGATTCAACCTCACACCTAACTCCGTGACGGAGTGATAGTGGCGCTGGAGCCTCTCCACCCTCCGGCCGAGACGCCATCTCAACGCCGTCAACACTCCTCCCGACGACGCTCCAAACAATCAATTACCACACTGTACTTCCTAGATTATCACTTAGTAATCCCCAAAAGTTAGAAGAAAAAAAAAAAAAAATAGTAACAATAGAAAAAGACATTCATTCACCCAGAGAAGAGAGAGTTCCATGAGAGATGGTCACACTTGAGTTCTAGATAAATTGTGAGAAAAATGAGAAAATGTTGCCAATAACCTAGAGAAAATAGAAGATTTAACATAAAACATCATCTAGACAACATCTAGACAAAGCTTTTGTTGAATTAGGACAGTTTTTTTTTTTTTTTTTTTAACACTGTCACCTGAATCTGAGGAAAATTCAAGAGGAGATTATCACAGGACAACCCTCTGCAGAAGAGGATATTCATGTTTGAAAGGATAACATCAAGCAACATAAACAACAACAACAACAACAACAACAACAACTAAGAAGAAAACTTACAGGAAAAGAGAGGTAAAGGCATTTGAAAAGACAGTGCTATATATCTCTCATTGGATATTTGCTTGAAAGAACATCACAGAAAGACATTTTGGACACAACAGGAATTTTGTAGGAAAGAATTTTTTTTTTTTTTTTTTTCCCCATCTTCACATAATCAGTGAAAAGTCATATTTTGGCTTATTTATTATTTTTTATTATTATCTTCACTGAGAGAAAATAAACAAAAACTGGCAGTTATTTCAGTTGATTCTGTTTTCTAAATCAACTATGGCCAGTACATCATCTTAGCCCCGCCCCTTCTGCCCTCAGAAAAGTTCTGAAGCCTCCAACCAGAGTTAGGCCTAAACAACACCCATATGTGGAGGTCATCGCACTGCACTATCCCAAAGATGTCACAAATGAAACAGCACGGAAAGTCTACAAAAACAAAAGACCGACTGACAACCCAGAAACACTTTTTGCAGATCTACATAAAGATGGCAGCAAAAGTAACCTGATATTCTACACCAACAAACCCTATGCATGGCACAAGGCCATCATTACACACTACCCCCCCTCTGCTGAAAGAAAAGGCATCTGTGGGGGTTTCCAGCTAAAAATAAGAAACGAAGAAGACACAACTACCACCAATGTCAATATCTACAAAACAACGGGTATAGTGGTGGTAAAGAGCATCAATGGGATCTTCGAACAAGACTTCCTCTGCATCAAAGACAGAGCACAGAAAGAGACCATAACCAGCGACCAACTAATCACTCCTGAGGAGTCAGTCTCCCACACCATCCACACAGATGAGGATCAGACAGAACAGAGAGACCCTTCGAGCATAATCCAGACCAAAGACCCCAATTCACACTGCTATTGCACTGACATGAGGGAGAGGTTCACAGAGCTAGAGGGAGAAATGGTACAGCTCAAGGAGACAATCTTTTCTTTGCAAAAAGTTCAGACAACAGACCAGACCAGCAACAGCCCCACAGCCAAGCATAGAGAAAGGGACAGCCTCAGGAGAGAGCTGTCTACACTGCAGACTGAAGTGAAGGAACTTCAACAGGAGAGAGAAGGGCTAAGGGCCCAGCTGGAGACACTGGAAACACTGTTCTTACAACAGATTGAGATACACAGGGCACAACTAACAGCAATGAGGATGGAAATAAGAGAACTGAGGCAGGACAGAGTTTCAGCACAGCCAGAATCTTCCTCTCCCATCAGACACTTCCCTCACATCACACTCATACGACCCCTCCACACCAACAGAAGGAACACTAAAACCAGAAGTCACTCTTTTAATTGATTCAAATGGGAATTTTTTGATGAAAAGAAGTTCTTTCCCCAAACACAGAGTGGCCAAACTCTAGTGTCCGAACACTCAGAGCGCACTCAAATAGATAAGTGTGGACAAACTGGGATCCCCAAGCAATATAATAATCCACACCGGCACAAACGACCTGAGAGCCCAACAGGAGAGGGTGGCTACATCACTACAAACAGTGATTGAGAAGGCCTCAACCACCTTCCCACATGCTAAAATTACCATCTCCACACTGCTGCCCCAAAAAGACTTCCACCCTGACACTATCCAGCGGGTGAATGCCAATCTCTCCCGTGCCTGTGCACTTAAACCCAATGTGCACCTGGCACACCACCCCACCCTGGGCTTCGCATGCCTCTACGACCATGTCCATCTGTACAAAACAGCTGTTCCTGTCTTTGCCAAGACCCTAAAAGATGTGGCCCTGAATCTGAACCACAACAGCACCCCCAGGAGCAACAGAGTCCAACAACCTCCACCCAGACCTGTAAGAAAGCACAGTGTACCCCCAGAGAGAACATCCAGAAGACTTCCGTCATGACAACAGCACTCTCACATGCTGAGACCATCCCAGCCAGCACCTGAGCATCTTCTCCCAGCCCTCACATCCTCACATTCAGTGAATCAGGCCAGACCAAAGCCTCTCCTGCCTACCCCCTACCCCCCTCATACACAGCAGGCCCCCGGTAGCCACAGCTATGCTCAGATAGTGAGCAGAAAACCAACAACAGGACCAGTGCAAGCCACAACAACAGAGCTAAGAGACATCCGTCAGATGCTCAACCTCATCTGCTCACACCTACTGTCATAAGTCAAAACACATCAACAAAACTAAGACCCTATGGACAACAAAGCATTTATAATATCATGTTGGAATATTCAAGGCCTGAGATCATCTACCTTTGGCCTCAAAAGCAGAAACACAGATTTCAACTCAGAAATAAAAAATTCAGACATCATCATCCTGCAGGAGACATGGAGCAGATATGGACCCGCCGGCTGCCCCAAAGACTACAGAGAACTCATCATCCCATCATGCTTATTTGGTACAGATCAAATCTTGTCCATGCCATCAAAGTAGCTAAAACAGGACAATTCTATACATGGTTAGAAATTAATAGGACAGTCACCGCAACAGAGAAAAACATCTTCCTATGTGCCACTTATATCCCTCCAGCAGAGTCTCCCTATTTTAATGAGAACAGTTTCTCCATTCTTGAAGTAGACATTAATTACTTCCAGTCACAGGGAAGCGTACTGATCTGTGGAGACCTAAATGCCAGAACAGGTGAAGAACTGGACACACTTAACTCTCAGGGGGACAAACACCTGCCTGGAGGTGACGTCCTCCCCCCAACTATACACACACGAAGACACAACTATGATAAAACAACAAACAAAAGCGGAACACATCTTCTTCATCTGTGTCGCACACTAGGTATGTACATAGTCAATGGCAGACTATAGAGGAGATTCCTACGGTAGATACACCTACAGCTCACCTTTTGGTAGCAGTACAGTCGACTATTTTCTTACAGACTTTAACCCAAACTCCCTCAGAGCGTTCACAGTCAGCCGACTAAACCCACTATCAGACCACAGTAAAATAACCCTCTACTTAACCAGAGCAATACCCAACCAAGAAGCATCTAAACAAACCCAGCTCCACTCACTTAGAAACACGTATAGATGGAAACAAAACAGTAAAAATACATATCTAAGTACAATTAGTCAACCAAAAATTCAAGTCCTATTAGATCAATTCCTTGCCACTCCTTTCCTGCATAACAGTGAAGGTACACACCTAGCAGTAGACAAGCTGAACAGAATATTTGAAGTCTCAGCAACATTATCAAACTTAAAAACCACAAAAAGAAAAGCAAAAAGACCACATGCCACTGAGAAATGGTTTGACAATGACTGCAAAATACTTAGGAAAAAAGTAAGAATCCCATCAAACCAGAAACACAGAGATGCTGACAATGAGAACATCCGTCATCTCTATCATGAAAAACTTAAACAATATAGGAATACTTTAAGAAAGAAAAAAAGAACAAAACACAAAAAGTCAACTCAGAGAAACTGAAGAATCCTTAGAATCCAACCACTTCTGGAAACATTGGAACACACTAAACAAATCTTACCATCAAGAACTAGCCATCCAGAATGGAGATGTTTGGATAAACCACTTCTCCAAACTTTTTAGTAATATAGACAACAATCGGGACCAAAATGCAATGTACGAAAAACTAAGGGTTTTAGAGTCGACCATCAAAGACTACCAGAACCCCTTAGACTCTCCAATTACACTAGCTGAACTATTAGACAAAATACAAACCCTGAAAACCCAAAAAGCCTGTGGTGTCTATGGCATCCTAAATGAAATGATAAAATATACAGACCACAAATTCAAATTAGCCATACTCAAGCTCTTCAATATCATCCTTAGTTCAGGTATATTCCCCAACATTTGGAACAAAGTCCTAATTACCCCAATCCATAAAAACGGAGACAGATTTGACCCTAATAACTACCGTGGCATATGTGTAAACAGCAACCTAGGTAAACTTTTCTGTAACATCCTAAACAGCAGACTAGCCCATTTTCTCAGAGACAGAAATGTCCTGAGCAAGTGTCAAATTGGCTTCCAACCAAAATATCGCACATCAGACCATATATACACTCTCCATACCTTAATCGATAAGCAAATCAACCAAAACAAAAGCAAAATTTTCTCATGCTTTGTTGACTTCAAAAAAGCTTTTGACTCCATTTGGCATGAAGGTCTTTTTCTTCAATTTATCCAGTGCGGCACTGGAGGAAAAACATATGACATCATCAAATCAATGTACACAAACAACAAATTTGCTGTTAAAATTGGTAACAAACACACAGAATTCCTCCCTCAGTGTCGTGGAGTGAGACAGGGCTGTAGTTTAAGTCCTGCACTGTTCAACATATACATAAATGAGTTAGCGAGGGCTCTGGATCAGTCTGCAGCACCTGGTCTTACGCTACTAGGCACTGAAGTCAAATGCCTCCTGTTTGCTGATGATCTGGTGCTGCCGTCTCCCACTAAAGAGGGTCTACAGCAGCATCTAGACCTCCTGCACAGCTTCTGTCAGTCATGGGCCCTGTCAGTTAACCCCAAAAAGACAAAAATATTGATTTTCCGGAAAAGACCCAGCCACCAAGACCAACATCATAGTTTTAAATTAGACAACATGCTCCTTGAGCACACGCAGAACTACACTTACCTTGGCATAAATATTAGCAACACAGGGAAAATTCACAGCACCACTCAATTTCAAAAATATCCAATGTACTCATTAATTTATAAAAATTAAACTCAATTACAAGTCGTGATTTTACCATTTTTTTTTAAAAAAACTGGAATAAGTTCTTGATCTCCTTTCTGCTCAATTTTATTTCTCCTAGTTATATAAATAGCTAATTTTGCAATACCAACAATAAAATTGAGCAATTGACACTTGAATCTTTTCTTTGTAGTATACATACAACCAAGAATAAAATCCTGCTTTGTAAAACATACCCCAAAAGATTAAAAAAGAAGCTCTAGAAGGCTAAACAAAAATAAATGTCTGTTACAATACATAAAACAATGAAACACAGTCTCTCTTTCATTACAAAATGGACAATTTTCACTTACATTTGGGTTCAACATTGCCACAAAAGAGTTAACTGCTACAGCTCCATGGAGTATCCTCCACTGAAGATCACCAACTCTTTTAGGTTAAGGAGGTTTATAAAGAATCCTCCACACTGGTTTTGTTGTTTCAGGAATCTCTAATGTGTCTCTCCATACAGTATCATTTCTGTTCTTTAACCATTTAATATTTGTCACTTTCAAAATACTTCTGTACAATACTTTCCCTTTAACTGCAAAAAAATCAATTTGTTCATCAGTGTCCTTCTTCAGCAAGGGATTAATGTAACCTGATGAGATAATATCAGGTACAATACTTATATCTGGGAGAAAATCTTCATAATCCGGAAATATACATTTCTTATTGTACTCCTCAAGTAAAGTTCTTTCTTGTACATTTAAAACCCCCTGCAGTTTATCTAAAAAAACGTTTAATGAATCGTGCAGACTTTACTTTTAAAAATGCTGAAACTGCTTCTACATCCTTAAAATCAGGACCCGCAATGTTTATAATATGTTTCAATTGTAGAGATCCATTTCTATACAACAAATCTTTAAGACCTGGTATTTCTTCACCAGATACATCAAGACGTGCTCCACATACAATGGGCTATTCAAGTAGCCAATATAAGGACATTAATGGTTCCATCCACTGATGCTTAAACAGACTCCACATTTTAAAGAGACTTCGATAGAAAACAGGAATTCCTCTAAAATCAAGTCTTTTGGAATCCATTAAAAACAAAACAGTGTCCAGGCCAAATCCATTTACTCTGCGTAGAATGCATTGAGCCACTGGTCTCCATACCAGTCTTTCAGATCCCAGCATAAATTTCTGCAAAAACTGAAGACGATAAGCAGCACATCTACTTGCCAAATGCACTAGACCTTGGCCTCCATCTTCTTTAGCCAGAAACAAGACACTTTGAGGGATCCAATGTAAATTGTCCCAGAAAACGTCCACAATTTCTGCTTGAATTTTTGATAAAAACCCAACAGGAGGGTCAACGCAAGCCAGTCTATGCCACAGGGAAGAAGCAGCAAGATTGTTGACAATGAGTGTGCGTCCTTTGAAAGACAATTGAGGAAGCAGCCATTTCCATTTTTTCAAACGTCCTATTACTTTATCTGCCATTCCTTCCCAGTTCTTCTGCATGAAAGATTCATTGCCTAAGAAAACACCAAGATATTTTAACCCATTTCTTTGCCATAAGCCTCCAGGTAAAATGGAATTTCCTCCCTCCCATTTTCCAATCAACAAAGCATCACTTTTTCCCCAATTTACAGTTGCTGATGAAATATCTTTAAAATCATTAACAATTTGTTGCAACCTTTTAATATCATCACTGTCATTTATAAAAACAATCACATCATCAGCATATGCAGATAAATGAAAAGTAGCATTACACTGTGGCAATGTTAAACCCTTTAACTTGTTCCGTAACATACAAAGCAGGGGTTCCATAGCCAGCACATACAATAACCCAGACATAGCACAACCTTGTCTAACCCCTCTCTGCACTTTAAAAGGGGTACACAAACCACCATTAATTTTGATCACACTCTCAATATCGCAATACATTGCTCTGATCATATCAATCAAACTAGAATTGAACCCAAAGGCTTGTAAAGTATGCCACAAAAAAAAAAAGAGAAGGTGTTCAACCCGATCAAAAGCCTTCTCTTGATCCAAAGAAATAAGGCCAGTATTAACACCAAAAAGTTTTGAAACTTCTAACATCTCTTATTAGAGTTATATTATCAAAAATTGATCTATTTGGTATACAATAAGTTTGATCGTAATGTATCACCTTCCCTATTATTTTACTTATTCTTGTAGCCAAAGCTTTGGACAGGATTTTATACTCTGAGCACAAAAGAGAAACAGGCCTCCAATTTTTAATATTTCGGAGATCACCTTTTTTGGGCAATAGAGTGATAACGGCCCTTCTGCAACTAAGTGGAAGAAAACCTTTAATCAGGCTTTCATCAAACACAGATAAGAGATCTTCTCCAAGGATGGCCCAGAAAGTTTTATAAAATTCAATGGGTAACCCATCAATGCCAGGGGATTTCCCATTCTCCATACTCATCATTGCTGTATAAAGTTCTTGTACAGTCAAAGGTAGTTTCAAACTTTCATTGCTCTCATCATCAAGTTTTGGCAAACCTTCAAAAAAAAAAAAAAAAAAAAAAAAAAAAAAAAAAAAAAACTACTGGCAATCATCGTTTCATTCATTAAATCAGCTGTATATAATTTTTTATAAAACTGTACAGCAACTTTTCTTATCTCAGAAGTTTCAGTTAATTCCTGTCCTGTATCAGAAACCAAGGAATTAATTATTCTGCTTTGACGATTTTTTTCTCTTCATACTGAAGAAAAACTTGGAAGGTGCATCCATTTGTGAGACTTTCTGGAAGCGTGAGCGAACCAACGCTCCCTGTGCCTTAATGTCCAACAGATTTGCCAATAAAGTTTTCTTTGATGTCAGAGCTTCAATATGATCTTTTTTGCTTGTAGATGCAGACAAACTGTACAAATTAACTATCTCAGTCTCTAAAATATTCAATGATTGAGTTATTTCTCTTGTAACATTAAGAGTATATTGCTGGCAAAAGCTTTTAATTTGTACTTTCCCGCAATCCCACCACTGCTGTAAAGAGCTATATAAATACTTTTGTTGTTTAAAAACATACCAGAAAAAAAGAAAAGAATCTTTAAAATTTTGGTCATCAAGCAAAGATGTATTAAAATGCCAATAGGCACTATTTGATTTCACATTATTCACTAATACAGAACAAAGAACCGCACTGTGATCTGAGAATCCTACAGGAATAATTTTACAAGATTTAAAAATATTAAACTGATGTTTAAAGCTGTAAAAACGATCAAGACATGCTAAAGATAATGAATTATTTTTACAATGCACCCATGTAAATTGTCTTAATTTTTTATGCACATTCCTCCAAATATCACAGAGATCAAAAGTTTAAACTAATTGCTTGATAACCCTTTAGATGCAACATCTGGTTCTAAATGATTTCGGTCTACCTTATCATTCTCAGTACAGTTAAAATCTCCACCTAAAACTAAAAAATCATCTGTATTTAGACTTTTCAGAGTAGTGTTGACTAAATTTAAAAACAAAACTTTTTCCGCTCCACTATTAGGAGCATAAATATTTAAAAAAAAAAAAAACATATTTTTTTCAAATTTAACAATAACTTTTAAAAAAACGACCTTTTTCAATTTCAACAAATTCATAAGATACTGGAGTCACATTTTTAGAAAATAAAATTGCGACACCTCCACTAATAGAGGATTTATGACTAAGAAAAAGTTGACCCCTCCACTCTCTTTTCCAGTCCACCTCATTTCTTTTATCACTATGAGTTTCTTGTATAAACATGACATCGACAGACTTCTGATTTATAAACTCATACAACATCATCCTTTTACGAACATCTCTAGCTCCATTTAAATTAAGCGTTCCAATTTTTAGCTGACTCATAGTATTATTTGAGTTCAACAGGAAACTAAAAGGGAAAAAAACTGAGATTATGCATATGGTCAAAAACACCAAAATTTAAGGATTTAAACCATAGCATTCTTCTCATCTCTAAGAATTTGTTTTTTTTAGCTTGTTTACAAATTTCCTTAAATGGTACACTTCAAGATCAGAGAAAGCGCCTTCTTTCATCAAATATCTGGTGTCTTTCACAAATTGTGCACGATTGGGAAAGTAATCCTCAATCTGTAACACCTTTTAGTCCTTTTGTTTCCTGAAGAAAAAGACTAATATCTTCAGCTTTGTACAGAACATTTACGTTTTCATTTTGAGAACAAGCAGAAAACTCTGAACAAACAGAAGCATTAGAATCAGAATCATCGTCATCCAAAACTATGATTTCATCATCACCGTCACCTTTTTTGACTTGTTTACTGATTTTATCGTTTCGATTTTTTTTCCTTTTAATTGGAGTTTTGAAAGTTGATTCAACTTCCATGTCCAATTCACAGTCATTCAGTCTCAAGTCTTCATTTACAATTTCTCTGTCTTGTTCTACGAATGCAGAAGATACCGTCTTGCTCAACCCAACCACGGTCTCTGCCGCTATGGACTCCACCGCAACACTTCCATCAACACAAGGAGAATCAGACACTGGTGTCTGATTCTCCGCGCTGCTTACTCCCGCGACCGGCTCGTCTAACAATACATTCGCAGCTGCGTTAGTTTCGACCTCTAGCAAAGCAGCCGCGGATGCGCTAGTTTCAGCGACAACGCTCTCTGCTTCATCTGCATCAGTCTGCTCTGTGTTCTTATTTACTTTATCAGGGCAGCTACGAATGAGATGCCCGATTTTTCCACAACCAAAACATTTGATCGTTGTATCAGATGATGCAAAGATAGCATAATCAAAGCCATCTATTTTGAATTTAAAAACCAGGTCAAGTTCATCTTCGCCATTCTTCAAAATCATAAACACCTGTCTCCTAAAAGACACGAGATGTTTCACTATAGGCGACTTACATCCAAGCAGAATTTTTTTGATGGGGGAAACAATTTTTCCATATCATGACAATTCCTGCATGATAATCTCATCTTTCACAAAAAGAGGGACGTTTGAAAGTATAATTTTCTTGGCGGGAGTACTCAAAGGAAACACCGGAGTGAGTGAGCCCTTAATTATAACACCATTTTACACAATTTCGTTTGCCTTCTCAATGGTGCTAAAAAAAAAAAAAAAAAAAAAAAAGCACAAACGCATTATTCATACGAGAAGCTGATACGATATTTTCGTGACCCACTACATCTCCTACAGCCAAACAAACGTCTTCCACATTGGCATTAGAAACAATTCTCACGCCGTGACGCCGAGTTAAGTTTTCAAAATTCAAAATGTATAGTTTTTGTCATGCCAATAAAGCACACTTGAATTGAAAATTGAATTGAATTGAATTGAATTGAATTGAGAGAGAGAGAGAGAGAGAGAGAGAGAGAGAGAGAGAGAGAGAGAGAGAGAGAGAGAGAGAGAGAGAGAGAGAGAGAGAGAGAGAGAGAGAGAGAGAGAGAGAGAGAGAGAGAGAGAGAGAGAGAGAGAGAGAGAGAGAGAGAGAGAGAGAGGAGATTATAGGCAGACCAGAGCAAACATTTTGTCTCAGGCAGGTTTTTCTGACCCAAATACACCCATTCCATCAAGACACAGCACCTTCACAGTGGGATGTGCACTACACATGCATATACAACACGTGCACAACAACACACACCATTTCTGGGCAAATTTCACAAATCCTGTCAAGAACATGCTTCTGCAGCCGGATCTTATTAGTATTATTTGTAACTTTTACATGTACAGTTTGGTTGTACACTGAAACATGAAAAAGGTACGGTGGCCAAGAGAGCTCAACGCACTGCAACTGAGGAAAACACATGCAAACAGGAAAAAACACCAGCAAATAAAGAAAACATCTTCATCAGTTTGATAACATATGTGCTGCAAAAGTTCACAACGTACCCAAATACAAAAACGTGCTGCAAATACTCACAACACAACCAAATACAAAACGCGATGCAAAAGTTCACAACACAACCAAATACAAATATGCGCTGCAAATACGCACAACACAACCAAATACAAGTGTACTTGCAGCACGTTTCTGTATTTGGTTGTGTTGTGAACTTTTGCAGCGCGTTTCTGCATTTGGTTTATATAGACAAGGGAAGTTTATATAGACAGACCCTCGTCCCCTCGATTTTGACCGAGGGAGCAAGTCTACTCTGATGTACACTTCAAGCAGCTCTATATCCCAAAATTCAACTTGATTGTGACGTCACAGCAGATCGCACTTACCTAAAGTGTATGATATATTAATTATTTTGAGATTTAATCGCATAATTAGTGTATATTAATTATGTTGAGATTCAATCGCATAATACTTGTAGCTACCTTATGTTCACAGTCAAAGTTTATACTATTGATATTTTGTTTCATTTGTGTAATTTTATTTTTCTCCAACAGCTCATATACCTATAGGATTTTATATATATTTTTCAACAACTTAAGCATATAAGAATGGTGCATAAAACAAACTCATAAGTACAAAAGGGGTTTAAATAATAAATCAGCTCCATAGTGAATTCCAAGTGATCAAGGGCTTAGTGCGTTTCATTTAAACCTTATGCACAAGTTCCACCAGTAGTGGGCACTCGTGCAACATAAGCAATGACGCACATCCGAGTCCACAAGAAATTTAGCGAGTGGAGGGCATTGAAATTTGGAGTGGAACGCAGCCATGGTTCTCTGCAACCTATTTCCTAATCCTGTTTGAGAAATGGTTTGTTTCCTGCTCAAACAGGATTTGTTTATGATGTAGCTCTTGCTTATCGGCTGTGGCTACCTGTACATGTTTACAGACAAACACACTGCTTATATTGCTGGAGCAGTTTGGTGTGAAACCTTGCAATTGACCAAAATCCAAGCGTAGGACAACAAACGACTTCATCATCATCAACCTTTGTAATGCTGCTCATCTACAGATAAAACTGGTTTCCATCATTTCCAACTGTTTATGCTCTCAAACACCAGTGGACAGTGCTGGATTCACCACATGCACACGAAAAAGAAAAAAAAAAAAAAAATTTTCACTTAATTGTATATGTGTATGACTTGCAATATATGTGGTTTGTGTCTAACGAATGTGTAAATAGTTTGAATACATGCTGAAAGAAACACCACTCTTGTTTGTTCAAGAATTTTATTAATAGACTTCTTTCACCTTAGATCAATTTAAGTATTTGCACAAAAGGCGGTCCCCCTTTTGACTCTTGTAGCTTGACCAGTGCAAAGTAACTGGGACGGTTATACAGTCATAAATCTATTGTCACAAATTCAAAAATTAAATTATGCAAAGTACATTTTCTTATGTTGTTCTTTTGATTTGGGGGTGAGATTCACCCCTCTAGACATTAATTACATTACACACACAAACTCACATACTTGTTATGTCTTTCTCTTTCCCTCCCTCTACTGAAGGTGCACACCCTCCTGCTTATAACAGCCACACACAGACACACACCACAAGACACAAAGAGCAGTTGAAAGACAGATGAACAGCTCCTCTCTTTTACCCTTTTAAGTGTTTCTGTCTCTCTGTATATCGGTATTGCTGGCCATCCTTCCTGCCAAACCGCAAAGGGAGAATACATTTAAAACCGTGTAAACAATATCCTTTAAAAGCATCAATCGCCATCCATAGCACCTCTGGGAGACTTACTGAGGAAGCAACCTTATCTGATTATTAACAAATACCTGGAGTATTACCATTAAATCTTTATCTTGATTCAGCCTGGACCAAATAAAACAGGTTAAAAAAACAACATGGGCTTACATTAAACAATAGTATAGACCAGAGGTGTTCAGTCCTGCTCCTGGAGGGCCACTGTCCTGCAAAGTTTAGCCCCAACCCCAATTAAACACACCTGAAGGCCAGGGGTACCCAACCCTGTTCCTGGAGATCTACCTGGGCTGCGTTCCACTCCACTTTCAGGCCTAGTCCACACGTACACGGGTATTTTTATAAACTGAGTTTTTCCTCCTTCGTTTAAAAAAAAAAAAAAAATTTGTGGCCACACAAGCACGGTTATAAAAAAAAAAAAAAAAAAAAAAAAATCTACGTCCACATGAAAACACAAAAACACGCTATGAAGCACTGTCAAAAGCCATGTTGGCCAATCAGAAGCCTGGAAAAAAAAAAAAGTTTATTACTGGTTCTGGTAGGCTATAACATTGTCATTTTATTAAAGTGCCCCTATTATGAATTTTTGAAAATCACCTTTCATGTAGTGTGTAACATAGCTCTAAGTGAATGAAAACATGCAAAGTTTTAAATCTGAAAGTGCACCGTATATATAAAGATATTGTCTCTCAAAAGTAAGAGTCGACTCAGAGTCAAATAAACGAGTCGTTTGTAAAATAAATCCCAAGCCGTTTCGTTGTGACGTCACAATGAAACATTAGCATATTGCCCGCCCACTTATTGCACTCACAGATGCTAGGGAAAATTTATTTTTTCAACAATACCACAGCAGTACAATCTGTTGTGTTCCTGTCATTTTACTGACGACTGCATCTCAAACCTCGGGGAGTTTAAAGCAGGATTCACAAAACACTTGGTCTTAAAATATGGATCAATGCCCAGTTTATTTGGACCAGCTTGCTCCTCTGAATCTCAACCTGCAAGTATGATTAATAATCGATGTTTATATTTTCTAGCGATCGTTCAAAATTCATAGTTTTGTATGTTATGTTGTGTAACATACACCCTGGTCTGTATGTCTCCTGCTAACCGGCTAACTCACGTTTCTGTAATTCTGCTATTCAGATGTGGGTCCAATATTGTCTAAAAATGTGTCGTTTAATGCAGCTTGTCAGTCTTAGTACTTGGAGTAATGATCAAGGATGGAGCACGGCTTTTTTTTTTTTTTTTTTTTTTTTTTTTACAAAGTGTAATGCATTATCTGCTATTCACGTTTGTGCTCGGCTAATGTGGGAGTTTACAACATACAAAACAAACTGTTTTTTTTTTTCCTCTGCATTTTTATTATTACAGTAGAGTGGAGCTCTATCTGTATTGTAATAGTATGTTAAGATGCTAGTCCGTGCTAACTAGTTGAAGTATTCTCTCTGTAAACAGTGAACACCCCTTGTAATGTCAAACAATGATATAACCATTTTTCTTTGTTAATAGTTATGATGAAAAAGTCTGTACACATCTGGCCTCAATGTTTATCTTATGTTAGAGGTTTTCAGCTTCGCTTGGCATTCTGATACAGTTCCTACAGGTGCACCTACATAAAGTATAACAGTGACCCTGCTATCACATCTTATAAATGACCAAGGTGACACTTACCATATAAAAACGTCATACTCCAGTCGTAATTGCGAATCAGTTTGATCGACTACTTCAGACGTTTCATCGTCGGACTCAGGCTCGAATTGATATGGTAAAAATCGATGCTATCTTTTCTGTCTATACATTGTATAC
Organism: Mylopharyngodon piceus; assembly: GCA_039654765.1. NCBI lineage: Eukaryota > Metazoa > Chordata > Actinopteri > Cypriniformes > Xenocyprididae > Mylopharyngodon > Mylopharyngodon piceus. The sequence continues at coordinate 49,382 of JBCHWC010000050.1, forward strand.
AAAATGTCTTGCGAATTGATAGCTGTCATTCAGTTATAGCAATGGGCGAGCGGTGCGCACAGTAGACCAATCACAAAGGATTGGGCCATCTGATCAATCAGAGCAGTATAGGCTCACGGAAAGGAGGGATTTAGAGAGACTGATTCTCTGAACTGCTTCAAACGAGTCGTTTACAAAAGATTGAAAACTCAGGTGAAATTAAATGTATATTATAAGAAAACAAAATTGTTTTTTGACCTTGCATGCATTTAAACCTGTTGTAGGAGACTCCCAAAACAATATTAGGAACCTTAAAAAAGGCATAATTGCTATATATATACACACACACACACACACACACACACACACACACACTTTCACTGTCACACATGACAAAAAAATGAATATAATTAGTATTGTCATCATTTAAAATGCAGTAAATTGTTAAACATTTCTTTTGTTAAAAAAGAACCTGTTGTTAAAAAAAAACCTGCTTTGTTATTAGATTTTTTTTACATTTTCGAGCCAAAAATCAATGAAAAAACTATGTCCTCCGGTGTGACGCCATATCCTGATATTAAATCGGGCAATTCCACGGACAAATTTAATTAGTTGAAGGACCCCGTTCAAGATAATGTTACTGAAGCATCCTGTGAAGCCCATGACATGTGCACATGGTTAGTTTCTGTCTCAGAATTGCTCAAATATTTAACTTTTTTGGAACCACTATAAAAGTGTTAAGTTTTGTTGTCCTTTGGTGTGACACCCCTAAATTATATTTTTTAATTAAAAATGTGTGTTAAACTACATAATCATGGAAAATTATGCAAATGTGTCTTGCTAACTGCTAATGACAGGTTAGCTATACACTGCGTTCCAAATTATTATGCAAGTGACATATCAGTAAGATTTCAATACAATAAACATTCAGATTTTAGTTTTTCTAAGAAAATGTTTGTTTATTTATCTATGTCTTTTTAGATAACTGGTATCAATCTCAGACAAAATAATTTGCCAGGTCTATGGAAACCCTACTTAGAGGTTGTTCCACATTATTAAGCAAGTCACAGTTCTCATGCAATATGGGGAGGAAGAAAGATCTTTCTGAAGATGAAAAGCATGAAATGGTCCAATGTTGTGAAAAGGCATGAAAACAACTAATATTGTGTGAAAAATGAATGGAGATTATCGAATTATCATAAGATTTGTGAGTGATTTAGAGCACAGCAGAACTCGGTCAGATAAAGGTTTATTAATGAAAGTTCCTGTCAAAAAAATTAATTGTATTAAAAGGGCAGCTATAAAAAAAAGCCAGTGCTGAGCAGCAAACAGGTATTTGAAGCTATTTCAGAAGGCACTATCCTCCTTTTTATACCATAGCTGAAAATGGCTAGTTATGAACTCCACATATCTTGCAAAAGTAATTTTAATACCCTCAGAGACCCTAAAGGGACCTTCCATCTCACTTCCCAATATTCCAGCCCAAATAATCACCCACTAGCTCCTTGCTGACGTCGCAGTCTTGTTGGAACGTGGTGGCCATTCACCAACCATCCAGAAATCCATCCATTTAGACCATCCATTGTAGTACGGCATTAGTCAGTGAATAAAACTATTTAAAAATGAGTCTTCATGTATTTCTAAACCCACTGTAAATGTTTCTCTTTTTGAGCTTTGGTTTGGAGTGGCTGAAATGCATCTTTACGCACAACTGCCAGCCTGCATGGAGAGCTTCTTGAGACTCCAGAGACACCAGAAGCTTCAAATACCTGTTTGCTGCTCAACACTGGCTTTTTTTATAGCTGCCCTTTTAATACAATTAATTTTTTTGACAGGAACTTTCATTAACAAGCCTTTATCTGACCGAGTTCTGCTGTGCTCTAAATTACTCACAAATCTTATGATAATTCGATAATCTCCATTCAGTTTTCACACAGTGTTATGTTATAAATGCCACGGGACAAAGACTTGCTGTGATTTCTTATTATTTATTAAGTGCGCACACACATACCGTTTATCTCACTGGCCCGGTGCACTCTCTAGAACTGCCCCAGTCTGCAACCAGTACTGGAACCAAAGTTGTTATCGGGCATAACATCACATCTTCCCCTCTTTAAAAGTAAATAACTTTCCTTTGAAAACTTTTCTCCCAATTTGCACTTGTACCAAAAATAACATTTTCATAACAACATCACAACAAATGCACCACAGAATTTTCACAATAAACTTTTTTTTTTTTTTTTTTTTTTTTTTTTTTAAACCCCATTCAACAAATTTCAATTAACCTTTCAGGAGGTCTAACAGTGCGTTTTGGTCTGCAATACTTCCTAGGTGAAGCAGTAACGTCCTTTGTCAGATCAGAGTCAGTGTGATCCACAGAACTGTTGTCAGCTTGTTCACTTGTGGAACAGACACATCTTTGTCATTTGACTGCGACTCGGCTTCTTGAACAGTCACTTGTGGTCTTAAGTCCCCTCTGTTCCTTCTTAGAATTGCACCACGCTCGGTCTGAATCTCGTATGACCGTGGTACTAATTCTCTTTCAACACATCCTTGTTGCGTCCATGTTCCTGTTGTATGGTTCAGGATACGAACTCTCCAGGCTTGAGTTTCTGCAGGGTTTTTGCTTTCTTAACATAGTTCTGTTTGTTTTTATGTTGTTGTTTAGCTTCTTTGATTTTGTATGTTCCATCCATATCGGTTGCTTTTCTTATTTGTTCAGTTTTCTCTGGGGACACGGGAAGAGAGGTTACAATCATGTCAACATACGCTTGTATGTCTGCACTTTTCTCACTATTAAGGTTTTAATGCTTGTCAACTGCCCGAGAGAGTGTATCTGCTGCAAACATGAATTTTCCTGGTGTGTAGATCATTTTGACATCGTATTTTTGGAGTCTGATAAGCATTCGTTGGATTCTCATGGGACAGTCATTTAAGGCCTTGGACATTATGGACACTAGTGGCTTATGATCTGTTTCCACTTCAAAGGACTGTCCATAGACATACTGGTGGAATCTTTCGCAGGCATACGTGCAAGCCAAAAGTTCCTTCTCTATTTGTGCATAGTTGGACTCTGCACCAGTCAAGGCTCTCGATGCGTAAGCTACCGGCTGCCAGCTTGCACCATGTTGCTGCAGAAGCACAGCACCTAGGCCATATTGTGAGGCATCTGCTGAGATTCGTGTGCTCTTGTGTGGGTCATAATATCTGAGTACTGGCTCCTCTGTAATGATGCGCTTCAGATTTTGAAAGCATGCTTCCTGCTCGTGAGCCCACATCCACTCATTCTTTTGTTCGAGGAGACATCTGAGTGGAGCAGAATGCGTAGACAGCTTGGGAATGAATTTGGCGAGGTACGTGACCATTCCAAGGAATCTTCTCACTTCCTCCTTATTTTGAGGCCGTTCCATATTGACTATTGCTGAGGTTTTTCTTGGGTCTGGCCTGACACCTTCCTCAGACAAAACATCTCCAACAAAAGTTAGACTCTTGACTGCGAACTCACATTTCTCTCTGTTCAATTTCAGATTGGACTGTCTTGTGAGCTCTAGAACTTGCCTCAATCGTGCGTCGTGTTCTTGGCGGTTGGAACCCCACACAATTATATTGTCCATCATAGTCTCTACGCCTGGTAGGTGCTCAAAGATCATGTGGATTGTTTTGTGGTACACTTCTGGTGCCGACAGAATGCCATACGGGAGACGTAGAAAACGATATCGGCCTTCTGGGGTATTGAAGGTACACAATTTTGAACTTGCCTCATCAAGTTTCATTTGCCAAAAACCGGACGACGCATCCAGCTTACTGAACCACTTCACTCCAGCAAACTGAGACATGATCTCTTCCCTGGTTGGCAGTTTGAAGTGTTCGCGTTTTATGGCTCTATTGAGGTCTCGCGGGTCAAGACATATTCTCAATGCATCATTTTTCTTAAGCACAATGACGAGTGAACTCACCCAGTCTGTTGGTTCATCAATTTTCTTTATGACATTTAACTTCTCCATACGAGCTAGTTCCTCTTTGAGTTTTTCACACAATGCAAATGGAACTTTTCTGCATGCATGTACCACCGGAGTCACCGTATCATCAATGCTTATTTTGTGCTCCCCAGGCAAGCATCCCAGTCCTTCAAACACATCTTTATACTCCTCCATGAATGAGATGTCACTACAAACACTCTTCTCACCAGGTCAAGTTTTTCACATGTACTCAGTCCCAGAATTGGCTGGACGCTCTTTTCTACGATCAGCATTTGTGTCTTTAACAGCTGTCCCTTGTGTTTCAGAGTCACCAGGCAGCTACCTTTGACAGGGACATCCTCACCTGTGTATCCTGTTACTTTCATTTTCGTTGAATGAATTTTGTTTTTGACTTTGAGGGTTTTGTAGTCATCCATTGACAACAGGTTAACTTGTGCACCTGTATCTAATTTGAATGGAATTATTGTCTCATTTACAGTCAGTGGTACGATCCACTCGGCTTTGTCTGCTGTGTCTGTCTGAACAGAATCAACAAAGAATTCCTCTGGCTGTTCTTCAACTGCATATACTTTTTTCTTTGCAACAGCAACATCAGCTTTGCAACACTTTGCAAAATTCTTCCCACAGCTATTGCAGGTTTTTCCATAAGCAGGACAACATCGTGTGTCCCTCCACATCTGCCACACTTACTTTTCTGAGTTTTCACCCTCTGTTGTCTTTGTTTTGTTGACTGTTTTGTGTGATGATCCTCTCTTTTTACAGCATGCACTACAGCATCATCTCTATGCAGTTCCTTGGCTTGTGCACGTGTTATTTCAGCAGCTCTACACATATTGACAGCTTTCTCTAATGTCAGAGCTGGTTCACGTAGCAGTCTTTCCCTGAGACCATTATCAGGAATCCCACAGACTATTCTGTCTCTCACTAGTGAATCTCTTAAATCTCCAAAGTCACAAGTCTTACTCAGTGTGTGCAGTTCAGCAAGGTATTGATCAAAAGTCATTCCTTGTTTCTGATCAGCAGAGAAAAATTTGTATCTCTCAAATGTGACATTCTTGCTTGGCACAAAGTAGTCTTCAAACTTTGTCATGAGAACAGTCAGTGTTAAATTTGCCTCGTCAAGTTGAAAGCTATTATATATGTCCAGTGCATCCTCACCTATGACATGCAGAAAGATCGATGCTTTTAATTTCTCATCATCTCCACCTGCACCACTAGCAGCAAGATAGATGTTGAATCTCTGCTTGAAACGTTTCCAGTTTTCAGCCAGATTACCGACGAGCTGCATAGGCAATGGGGGATTTAACTTCTCCATGACGGGAAAACACTGAGTTCTCTTACTTTGTGTCAACGATGTCTTTTCGATCTGCTTTTCGCTGCACTACTGCACTTGGTTTTACTGCACTTGGTTTTCCTGCACTCGGCCCGCGTGCGTTCGTCTCCTTGGCCGCTCTCCGTGCAGGTCTCGCTCACCATGGGTCTGGTCTCGCAGGCGATTTTACACAAACTCTCCAGTGTTCGCCAGTCCCTATTTCTGACACCATGTTATGTTATAAATGCCACGGGACAAAGACTTGCTGTGATTTCTTATTATTTATTAAGTGCGCACACACATACCGTTTATCTCACTGGCCCGGTGCACTCTCTAGAACTGCCCCGGTCCGCAACCAGTACCGGAACCAAAGTTGTTATCGGGCATCATCTTCAGAAAGATCTTTCTTCCTCCCCATATTGCATGAGAACTGTGACTTGCTTAATAATGTGGAACAACCTCTAAGTAGGATTTCCATAGACCTGGCAAATTATTTTGTCTGAGATTGATACCAGTTATCTAAAAAGACATGGATAAATAAACAAACAAACATTTTCTTAGAAAAACTAAAATCTGAAATGTTTATTCTACTGAAATCTTACTGATATGTCACTTGCATAATAATTTGGAATGCGGTGTAATAGCAAGGTCATTAACTGACTCAAAAGGCTGAAACATCCTATGGTGTGACAAATAACAAGGACAAAGATGTCACACAAGAGGACAAGGGCTCTTTAATGCTACATCCACAAGAAGCCAGAGCTTTCCCTATCTGATCTTTTTTTTCCCCCTCATCTCAAGAAATATTTGCATACACACGAAACCACTGAAACGACTCAAAACGATGTAGTATACATGCCAGATCAGAATGTGGCGCTGTAATTCTGCAATAGAGATATACTAAAAACAAAGAATAAAACTTGAGCATGCGCATAAACCTTGCGCGCTGTATACAAACTTTAGTAAAGCTTAGAAATAAAGCTTTATTTTAATAAAGCTTTAGGCTTGGTAGCTTCTGCAGCACGAACACAAGCATGTAGTACGCTATTGTTGTTGTTGTTGCTGTTTTGTGCTGTTAGCGGTGTCTGACTAGGGTCGACACGTGGGGTCATGACATCATCGTTTTACAAAATATACGGATTGACTGTACACACGAAAACGCAAAGGGCGTCGTTTTCAGATTTATCCACTCTGGGACCCGGTTTCACCTTCTGAAAACGCCGGATCCGTCTGGACGAAACGCCTATACAATACAACATTTTTGCGTATACAGCTAAACTCGTCTCCGTGTGGACGGGGCCTAAGAAGCATTTTAAGTAATTAAATAAGATTTGTTAAACTCCTTTTTATTCTTTTTTTGATCATTTTCAATGTTCTTAAATGCAATAATTACATTGAATAAAAAAAAAAAAAAAATGTTTTGCAGAAAATTTGTACTGTTATAAAGTGTCATGAAAATAAGCATAACATATGATACTTTGTTTTTGAAAGAAAGAATTGAGGGAGAGAAATGAGTAGGAGGGAGAGGACATGGAAGTATAGAGAGAAAATTAACCGGGATCCACGCAGAAGGGAAAAGATCCTAGGAGAATGACGCAAAGTAAATAGAAATTATCCCTTAAAAAGAGCAGCCATATACTTTAAAAAATGTGATTTTTAAAAATAAGGTTGATGATGTAACAAAATGAAATGTTATTTCTTCTTCAACAAACAAATGAATTACTTTAAAAAAGATTTTGGGGTGTTAGAGTTTCAAAAATATTTGCTCTGTCAAGGAGTCACATTTCATTTTGTTGATTTATAAAAAAAAAAAAAAAAAAAATGTTCTTTCTTCTTTGACACCTTCAAGGTTAAATAAAAATACTTTAATGTAATACCCCTCACTCTCTTTAATGCAATAACTACCATTTTTGTCCTTTAGTGTGACAATGTCCTACATACATACATACATCAAATACAAATACATTAACATTGTCATATCCATTACCATGCCAATCTCAATTATTATACTAATATCCCGAGAGTTGTCATGACAGAATTACCTAGTTAGAGGCCGAGCACTGATGGTGTGAGAAGCCTATTGTAATTGCTCGGTCAATTATTCTTCTTTTCCGAAATTAATTGCATTTTTGAGGGCCTAAACTTGCTTGAAAAGTCATGAAACTTTGCACACGCGTCAGAAGTGGTGAAAATTTACATCTGGTATGGGTTTCAGAATTAGGTGTGGCAAAATGGATCAATAGCGCTACCTACAAAATTTCAATTAAGCGCCCTTCGCGCTACATTTCACGTACAAGTATGAAGTTCAGTAGACACAGGTAACAGCCCAATACCTACAAAAAAAGTCCCTGAGTGCAAAATCTGAAAACCCAACAGGAAGTGAGATATTTTGAATTTTCTCTGCAAATTTTTTGCAGTTTTTGCCATTTCCAGACATTGTACTTAAACTCCTCCTAGAGCTTTAATCAGACCAACATCATACTTGTTCAGTCTAATCTAAAGGCCTTTGCAACATTAAATTGCGAAGATCTCGAGTTTTCGCTGAAGGGCGTGTCTGTGGCGGCCTGACAAAATTCGATGTTTCACCATGAAACAGGAAGTTGTTGTAACTCAGGGATGCAATGTTCGATCTGCCCCAAACTTCACATACTTTATTAGAGTCCTGACCTGAACACATCAGCATGCCAATATTCAGTTACAGACAAAACGCCACCTGCGGGCGACAGGAAATGGCATGCTTTACACTGTAATTCACTCCCAGGAACACATTTAAAAGTGCCATGAAGTACCAAACATGCTAGAAACATGTTAAATCATGCAACACTTGGCTAAGTGCTAAAATATGCGATTAACACCACGAAACAGGAAGTTGTTGTAACTCAGGCATACAATGTCCGATCTGCTCCAAACTTCACATTGTAGTCCTGGCCTGAAGACATCTACATGGCAATATTTAGTAATAGTCAAAGCGCCACCTGTTGGCAGCAGGAAGTGTGGCACGTCGAAATGACTTTGCCATAATTCTCCTGTATTTACACGCTTAAATGCATGTTGCCCACTGTTCACTGTTTTCTTAAGGCCCCCGGGTGGCAGTGGCCCCGGGTGCGAGGGCCATTTCAGCATTGCTTGCAGCTTTAATTCTGTCTTGAAACTCTGATGACACAGGCTGATGGGTTTTTAACTCATTTGGTAGCGATCACATCATTATCTACACAGCACAGCTGATTGATTGCTGTTGCATCAGCGGCCAATGAGCCTGGTGCTCAAACATTCAAATATTTGGCATTGTTTGCCCAACAATTTGGCATCTGAACCAACATCTAAGATAAGTAAAAATGATCTTTTATATTACATGCACTTTTGTGTGGTCCGGTTATCAATTCTTAAATGGAGCTATCTTTACAAGTTTTAAACTAGTGTCATGTCAACAGATGCATGAGTGTATCACTGAAGCATATAAGCAGCAGTTTTACTGCATGGTTTATGCAGCAGTGGTCTATTGTTGTTACCGCTATTTTATACGCTGTTTAGCTTGGATATGAAAACAGTTAAAGTTATATGAGCATTGCGCTTTATCTGCGTCACCATATTTAGCGGTATTACTCAATGACACATTCATTTTCTGGAGCAATGTTTATTAGCAATGCTAAATGTGTGTGGTGGATTCAGATGCTTGTTTATCTGAGCTACATTAAAGAACCATTAATACAGTTAATACTAATCATCATGTTTGTTTATAATCTGGTGGAGTCAAAGTATAAGCTGGATCGTTATGCAGTTTTTTCTATGCAGCAGCAATATGGTCTATTGTTTGTATTTCTGTGAGTATGCTGTCTAAGCATGGATGAGAAGAAAAAGTAAATAAGCATTCACATACAGGTTTACATGTTTATCTGCATAAAATGACATTGTTTATTCAAAGGATGTTTTCTTAGCTATGCTAACATGTTGATGCAGCTCAGTCATTCATTATCACTCCTAACAGTTTTATTATCAAATAAAGCATAAGGGTTATGTTATCATTATCAAATGACTAATTGATTTACTTGCTCAGGTGGTTGCTGGGTTCCCATCTCTATCAGCTAGTAACATTATATCTATTGCTCACGAGAACACACAGCATATATTCTAGTGCTAAGCCGGTCGGCAAGGTAGCCAAGGTGCACAGTCTTAGGTCACTAGTGCCAAGCCAGTCGGCAAGGTAGCCAAGGCACACATAGCCTTAGGTCACTAGTGCCAAGCCGGTCGGCAAGGTAGTCAAGGCACACATATATAGTAAAACATGTGGTCCCATTTTAAAAAAAAAAAAAAAATTGCTGTACATATGTCTTGGCGATAGATCTGCTGTTTTGGAGGGTATTTGTCTATCCCTTCCTGTCTTGTTTTTGGGGGGTGTTTGTTCTATTCCTTCCTGTCTATGTCTTCATTGTACAGAATTATACTTATCTGTCGATGCAGCAGCTTGTTTCTCAATCAAAAGCACGTTTAGTACTTGTATTGTCTGAATCTTCCATTAACTGTGTAAGGTAAAAGTGCTTTACAATGTATAGCAATAGTCTTCTTCAGCTGTTGCACCACAGCTTATTGGCATTTCCTGTACATCTGTAATGATCTGTTAGATATTTGTGTTGAAGAAGGCTCTGCCCTTTTCTCTGTTTCCTGCTTTGTTGGGGGGTTAATTCATGTATGTTACAGGTGCAGCAGCAGCAGCAGCAGCATGTCTTACATGCTCACAACAATGTCTGTGAATGTTTTGCAGTCTCAGTACTTGCTCTGCAGCAGCAGCAGCGTAGCAGATCTATTCCGCCAAGACCAAATACATTAACATTGTCATATCCATTACCATGCCAATCTCATTTATCATACTAATATCCCGAGAGTTGTCATGACAGAAATATTATTATTATAATTATTATAATAATATTATATATATATATATATATATATATATATATATATATATATATATATATATATATATATATATATATATATATATATTATTTTAGGGCTGTCAACATTAACGCAGGCGATTAATCCAAAATCCTTAACGTGTTAAAATAATTTAACGCATATTTAACGCAAAAAAATTACAGAAGCATGTGAAATTGCGTCATAACGTAATTTACGTAACACAAGTAGATGATCTTAAAGTCCATGCTGATTATATCAGAGATGGCAGAGAGAATTATTCATTCCAGTGTCTGTTTCGCTTTAAAACACGAACTCTCTGCCATATTCTGTCATTGTATCTGAAGAATGCGAGCCCTTCCGCATCGCGCTGCTCCTGTCTGAACGGAACGTCGAAACATCCCACCGCTGTATGGCCAGATGATATGAAAACTATGTTTCTCGGCTGGATAAAGCAAACCAGCTTCTTGCTATGAAAGTTTTGATGGATGAGGATTGCAATTAAAGTAAAGACGATTGCGGTGACGTACGGGAGTCGTACATTAAACACGTGTGAGTCTGTTATATTGATGTGCAAACAAATTATGTATGAGCGCTCTCGACGCACTGATTGCACATTGTCTTTATGCACAGACACATTTCAGTACATTCACGTTGTTTTCACACACATTCAGGATAATGTTTTGATTTGTCCTGTGTATGTTGCTGTGTCCTTTAATATATATGCAGGTCAAGGCGGTTGGTTTAGGTTTTTTCATCTCCATGTGGTCCTGTTCAGTATCGCAACTTGACTTGTCTAAAATGTAAACAAGCTCTTTGCTGTTGCAAGAGTACATATACTATACACTGTGAATTCTGAAACGTTTTTTTGCTGATTTTTTTTTATGGGTGCTTTGGTGTATATAAATGTATAAATTATATGAAAAAATATCACTTGGTTATTTGGTGTCCTTTTTTGGAAAGACATCTAAATTTACCTTGAAAAAAGCTGAAAAATACAGTTTTGTGAAAATCACACTTCAATCTGATGGTTTACTTTGCTGGATATAGGCAATGATGGCAAAATGGACATGTTAAACAAGATGAATGGTGTATGCTTAATTTCACAATAAGTGTGCGATTAATCGTGATTAAGGGTGTGCGATTAATCAAAATTAAAAAAAACATTAATCTATTGACAAATTAGAATTGTATTTGGTCTCTCTTTATATGTAATGTTTATTTAACCAGGACAATTGTGTAACAGAGACATACATTTACATTTGATATATAAAAAAAAATTAGGGACTTTGCCTCCTCATTTTAAAACACCACCGCACACCACTGATAGATAGATAAATAAATAAATAAATAAATAAATGAGCAGAGCGGGAATGCAACAGGTAAGGATATATGGCAGATGATAGTTTGCAGTAGACTTAGCTGGCTGTAACAGTGTTCCTTGTGCAGGTGACGTGGTGGAGATGCAAGCTGATGAACAGAGGATCAAGGAAGACGACGATGAAGGGGAAGACGAAAAGGTGACAGACAGAAGACGAATCAGGAACAACAGGTAGGTACTCAGGTGAGTCAAACGGGTAAGGTCTGTGGAACTTCTCATAGATGAGACCAGACAAAGATGTGATAGGAACGGTGGCTTAAGAAGGGTGTGTTGACGAGGAAGTGCAGGTGCAGGGAATCAGTGTTCAGGAGATGATATGCAGCAGGTGCGGTGATGGCTGACAGAGTGCAGGTGTGGATCAGAAAGGATGCTGGGAAATGTAGTGCTGAGAGAGTGATTGAGCTGGTGACTGAGTGTGACTGTGACAATGCTACACAACACTGTCATATAGAATTATATTATAGTAATATAGAAGTCAAATTAATTACATTTTCTATTTTACAATAGTGGGTGATTGTTTTAAAATGTGGTGTGATTCAATGAAATTTGGAGCTAGAACTACACTTGTAACAGACAGACAGACAATCAAATTCTCACCTACTTTTCTTTTTCGACAGAGACAGACAGTCAGATAGACAGACAGATAAGCCGCTTTTCCACCGTCGTGCCGAACGGTTCTTAGAATGGTAAGCAACGGTTCCACTGGAGCCTAGTACGGCACGGCACGATTACAAACCGTTCTCGGCCTGGAATTCTTGGCACGATGCTGAATCGTTGCTGGTAGAAAGCGTGAACTGACGTCGGCACACAGGATTGGTCTGTTGCCTGGCTACCAATTTCTCCGTAACTGGCTAAGCGCTCTATTTGAGCGACAGAAACACAAATTAATAATACAATTAAAAGAAATATCCGATCATCCTCCATAACGTGGTCATTATTTACATCTCATTTTATCAGTAAACTGTTGTGTTACCAAGGCAACGACTGACGCTTTGTATTACATTCCAAAGAACGGCCATTATCAGCCCCACAGTGGAAAATGACACCGTAACCTTACCAGCTGGCCCGGATCAGCACGGAATGGAACGGTTACGCAATGAGAACCATTTGGCCCGATGGTGGAAAAGCGGCTATAGATAGATAGATAGATAGATAGATAGTCAGACAGACGATAGATTGATAGACAGAATGATAAAATTATAGAATGAACTAAAGAATGATAGAAAGAACCAACAAAATAACGATCGACAGACAGATCTATTCACACTCAGGGCAATGAAAAGCATTTGATAGGGGGAAAGGAAAGAACATCCTTGAATTCTCCATCTATGACGATGTTTAGAATAGGAGGGTGTCTCGCACACTGTCTATCTCTCACACGTACATACACACACGACTCTGGTCCTTGGGGACTGAAAAGGCTATCGACTTGAATTTGCACTTCACACACACACACAGAGGGAGAATGTTCCTTGGGGTCGGCACAGATCAGTGGTTTGTCATTGATGTCATCCATCTCTTCTGTGACAGACAGGGATCGGAGAGCCGGAGAATGAAAGTATGTGTGATAGGCTGTCTAAATCCACACAGTGGTACGGCTCAGTCGGGGGTTAAGGTTGGTTGTAACACATCAGAGTGACAGACCCGGTTTAGCTGACAGACAGCGTGTGTGTGTTTCACAGAATCTGATGCCTCAAATTTGCCTCTCTAGAAAACAACTGATAGCCTAACAAATAGACAGATTTCCGACTAATAAAATAAGCCCCCTAGAAAAAAGTAATGCGTATTAATCCAAAACTTTATTGGCACTAACGTGCAAGCAAAGCTGTGATCTCTAGGTCGCTGTGGAAGTGCTGCGACAAGGAATAAGGTGTGACATCATAAAAGAGATGTGAACAAATTCAAATTTGGCAGTGTGAGCAGAAACTTTTCAGCAACTATGAGAGAGAACTGCTACTGTTGATGGTGATACTGAAAACCACTTAAAACAAAGAAGCAAAAAGAGGCAGAGATATAGAATATGCAACTTCTTACCGATCCATATTATTATTGTAAACAAATGATCTGTTCTCTTTGCTCCTGTGCCCCTGGCTCCAAAGCAGAACTAAGAAGAACTAGCCTATTCCAAGTAAAAAAGAGTCTTACTTGGAATAGGCGAGTTCTTCTTAGTTCTGCTTTGTCACCCAAATTAAGCCGTTCACATCAAAGAGATGAATTTGGAAGAGACAGAGAGCGTAGAACTAGTCCAACAGCATGAACATTTGCTGCATGCACACGAAAAAAAGAAAAGAAAAAAGGATTAACTCAGTGGCTTCCCAAAAGCTAAATATTTTGTTTGGAGTAACCATTTGCACCTCTTTAAATATTTATATCCCATTTATAGCCTTTTTAGTGAATCAATCCCAGTGAAGAGGGAAAAAAATAGACAGAGAAGCTCTATGCTTCAGTGACCTCTCCAACCACACTGCCGCCTTCACGCAAGCTGTTGTCTTTATTACTCTTTCTGTTCAACCTATTTTAAAGTGCGCCTATTATGGATTTTTGAAAATTACCTTTCATGTAGTGTGTAACATAGCTCTAAGTGAATGAAAACATCCTGCAAAGTTTTAAACCTGAAAGTGCACCATATATAAAGTTATTGTCTCTCAAAAGAGCCGACTCTGAGTCAATTAAACGAGTTGTTTGTAAAACGAATCCCAAGCCGTTTCGTTATGATGTCACAATGAAACATTAGCATGTTGCCCGCCCAATTATTGCGCGCACAAACGGTCATGTCTCGTGCTAACCGGCTAACTCATATTTCTGTAGTTCTGCTATTCAGATGTGGGTCCAATATTGTCTAAAAATGTGTCAATTAATGCAGCTTGTCTGTCTTATTACTTGGAGTAATGATCAAGGATGGAGCAAGACTTTTGTTTACAAAGTGCAATGCATTATCAGCTATTCACGTTTGTGCTCCGCTAACGTAGGAGTTTACAACATAGCAGTTGGTTCGCTTACATAACTGTAAAACAAACTGTTTTTTCCTGTGCGTTTTTATTATTACAGTAGTATGGAGCTCTATCTGTATTGTAATGGGATGTTAAGATGCCGCACTAACTAGTTGAAGTATTCTCTCTGTAAACAGTAAACACCCATTGTAATGTCAAACAATGATATTGCCATTTTTTACTTTGTTAATAGTTATGACGAAAAAGTCTGTGTACACATCTAGCCTAAATGTTTATCTTGTTAGAGGTTTTCAGCTTCGCTTGGCATTCTGATACAACTCCCACAGGTGCACCTACATAAAGTATAACAGTGACGCTGCTATCACGTCTTATACATAATGCAAACTAAGGTGACACTTACCATAAAGAAACGTCCTACTCCAGTCGTGATTGCGAATCAGTTTCTGGTTGATCGACTACATCAAACGTTTCATCGTTGGACTCGGGCTCGAATTGATACGGTAAAATCGATGCTATCTTTTCTGTCTTGCGAATTGATTGCTGTCATTCAGTCATGGCAATGGGGCACGCAGTGCGTACAGTAGACCAATCACAAAGGATTGGGCCATCTGACCAATCAGAGCAGTGTAGGCTCACGGAAAGGAGGGGTTTAGAAAGACTGATTCTTTGAACTGCTTCTAATGAATCGTTTACAAACGATTGTTTTTTTTGACCTTGCATGCATGTAAACCTGTTAGGAACCTTAAAAAAGGCATAATAGGGGCACTTTAAATATGTTTTGTAACAGTGATGGCAGTTTTCCCCCCATAAAAGTGGCCTGATTTTAGCTTG
This sequence comes from Mylopharyngodon piceus, assembly GCA_039654765.1. Classification (NCBI taxonomy): domain Eukaryota; kingdom Metazoa; phylum Chordata; class Actinopteri; order Cypriniformes; family Xenocyprididae; genus Mylopharyngodon; species Mylopharyngodon piceus. The sequence goes on from JBCHWC010000050.1 coordinate 64,727, forward strand.
AGATGGTCTCTGTCTTGGAGCACAGTGAGGATTAATTTCTGATCCAGCATTTTTATATTGTTTTTCAGTAAAAATATCTAAACAGCCTTAAACAATATAGATATACACATATAAGATATTTACTATACACTTTAAGAGAATACAACTTTAAGTCTTTTTCATAGCATAAGCCTAAAAAAAAAAAATAGTGCAAACATGTTAGATTAAAGGAGACCTATTATGCCCCCTTTTACAAGATGTAAAATAAGTCTCTGATGTCCCCAGAGTGTGTATGTGAAGTTTTAGCTCAAAATACCCCACAGATAATTTTTATAGCATGTTAAATTTGCCACTTTTTGGGGGTGAGCAAAAATGCGCCGTTTCAGTGTGTGCCCTTTAAATGCAAATGAGCTGCTGCGCTCTGCCTAAAAGGGCGGAGCTTCAAGAGCTCATTCTCTGGTGTCAGGAGTCAGTCAGGACACACTATGTCAGAAACTGCGAATATATGCTTCATGGAGATAGAACAGGTATAGTTTAGTTTAATTACGGTTATAACTTTTATTGTCTTCATGTTTTTATCCACTATATTAATACAATCCTGTTGAGTTTTATAACGTTTATTGTACTTCACACAAAATATGAAGCGTCTGTTTTCACTCTTTTAAAAATAAAAAATAAAATAAAAAATAAAATAAATAAATCACTGTAAGAGCTTAATAAAACACAGTGCAAGTGTGCATTACAATATTATCCATAAACTAACTCTCTCTCCCTTGCATTATCATCAAAATACATAGCGAAGTACACAGAAACACTCATTACAACTAACAGTAAACAAATATATAAAGATGCCTTTATGCCTTTTCGGGTGGTGCTTAATAAACTGGTAAGCTTTATATCCGTTAATCAACTCAGATGAACTGTAATAAAGTGCTCTCACCTTCATTAATGCCGTATCCAGTATCACTCTGGAGACTGTAAATTTGGAACAGTTTATACTGATCTATCCTTGAGTAACAAATTTTTAGCACAACCTCTGTTTTGTATTGACCCTTTGTATTGACATTCATTCACAAAACAGTCCGGTGTGAAATTATTCGCGCAGACATGACCGAATTTCGGTAGAGCTGAGGAAGCATTTTCTTCTAAACCAAAATTAATCCACCTTGTCTTCAGCAGCTCAGATTTTGGGAGTAAATTGAGAGAGCTATGTGGATTAATCCATCCAGCTACAGAACACCTAAAACACTTGGGAGACATTCTCGTCAGTGCAGCAATGGCGGACTGTGTACAACTCGCTGTGAACTTACTCAGGGCGGTTCTATGTTAAAATGGCAGTGTCTGTCAACATTCGTGGGTGGGGCCTGTGGCTAATGTGACGTCACATTGCCAGGAACCTGCAAACGGCTTGAGACACTGCTCATGATTTATGGGGATTAAAAAAAACGAAAAAAGGAGTGGTTGGATTTTTATCATTATAAGGTGGTTGTGTATACACACTGCCAACACACATTTATGTCCAAACACCATGCAAAAGTGAATTTTGCATAATAGGTCCCCTTTAAGTTTAAAATAAAATGAAATAATTTGACGTGTAAAAAAAAAAAAAAAAAAAAAAAGTCTTAATATATTGTGCAATTTTGCTGCAAGTAAAAGAAACAAAAAAACCAAAAAAAACAAAAAAACAAAATTTAAGAGTGTGTATATACACTGATGAGCCAAAACATTATGACCAGTCATAGATGAAGTAAAAATCATTGATCATCTCTTAATAAGGCCACATATTAAGCTCTGGGTAGATTATATGGTAAGCAAACAATCAGTTCTCGTAATCAACATGTCGGATGCAAGAGAAATAGGCAGAAATAAAGATCTGAGCGTCTCTGACCAGGGCAAAATTATTATAGCAAGACAACTGGTTCAGAGTATCTCTGAAACATCTAGGCTTGTGGGTTGTTTGGGGTTAGCAGTAATGAGAATTTACAGTGTTCCGAGGAGGGACAAACCACAAATCGGTGACAGGGTGTTAGGTTCCCAAGGCTCATCGATGCATGAGGGCAACGAAGTGCTATCCCGTCTGATCCAAGCCCACAGAAGGTCTACTGTGGCACAGCACAAATCACAAAAAATTTTAATGATGGTTATGGAGGAATGTGTCACAACACACAGTGCATCGCACTCTGCTGCATATGTAGCTGCATAGCCGCAGACCAATCAGAGTGACTATGTTGGACCTTGTCACAGTCGAAAGCGCCTATAATGAGCATGTGACCATCAGAACTGAACCTTGGATCAGTGAAAGAACTAAGAAGGCCATCTGGTCTGATTAGGCACGTTTTCTTTTACATCACGTGGATGGCCATGTACGTGTGCGCTGTATACCTGGGGAAGTGATAGCACCAGGATGCACTGTAGCACAAAGACAAGCCGGTGGAGGGAGTGTGATGCACTGGGCAATGTACTGCTGGGAAACCCTGGGTCCGGCTATTCATCAAGAGGCAACCTTCCATTCTCTCTCTTGAAACCAACACGGAAGGGACTTAACTCCTTCGGGTCGGCGGTCGCGCCGGCGATACCACCTCGCTTTTTTTCTTATGAGTGTGAAAGAGACTCAAACTACTCAGCCAAATTTGATCACACATACCAGTGTTATACATCATTCTAAAGTGTTAAGTGTGTACTTTTTTTGTGTACTCACAAAAAAAAAAAAAAAAAAAAAAAAAAAAAAAGTTGTGCTTTTTGCAAAATAAAGTAAACAAACATGATGTGCGATCTGATGTCTCCCTCTCAGTGAAGTCAATTCTGAAATGCGTTTTAAAATGAACTGAAACTCAGCAAATACTTGCCACACAGACATTAAAGACATGTCTACATAATGCTTGGAATGTCTACTTTTAAATGAAGTAAGTCAAATCAAAAACAAATATTCTCAGTTTATATAATTCGTTTGAAACCAAGGAGAGGTTCCTTCTTTTCCTTCTCACTTCATTATCTGTAATGAGCTGAGACCACCACACCTCCGCACCGTTCACATGGTAAATAGTTTAGGTGAACTGTCTGCATCGCACATGCCCCTCAGTCAATGCCACAAAAAACATCAGATTCACTGCACGTTCGTCGCGTTTTGAGGACTTTGGACAATGTATGCTAACAGTGTTTTATTTGTTTAGGAATGTGTCTGCATCATGCTCGCCTTCACCAGCACCGTGCACAGGGGCACACAGGTGTCGTTCAATTCTCAGTCCAATCGAGAATCATACTGAGTAAGTGCACAGACGTAATATTTTACAGATGTAATAGTGTTTACATCATCATAATACAAAAGTACATGTTCTTGTACGAAAACTGCTGTCTTTGTTATGCATGGCCATTATTGATTGATAATGATAATATTATAATTTCTTTGATTGTGTTATCAACATGAGTAAGTGCACAGTAATATTTTACAGATGTAACTGTAAACATCATCTTAATTCAAAACGTATATGTACATGTATGGCATTACAGAAACTGTTGTCTTTGTTGTGCATGGTGATAATATAAAACTCATGAGTTTTCAGACTATATTTCAGCTAGTTTTGGCTAGCTTTTGACAAAATTGCCTTACAATGTCACTTACAAATGTTTGTGTATATATGCTCAAGTGTAAATGCTTGTAATGTGATACTCTCTAAACATATTCATAATATATTTCACCCAGTTTTGGTTAGTTTATTATACATGTGGTCTACATCATCATAATACAAAAGTATATGTTCTTGTATGACATAATAACTGCTGTCTTTGTTATGCATGGCCATAGTGATAGTGGTATCAGCATGCTCATGCTTTTTTTTCTTTTTCTTTTTCTTTTTTTTTTTTTTTTTTTTTTTTACACAGATGTGACAATGAAAATTTCCAAACACCTGTTCCAAAGAGATCCCAAGAGATACAACAAACACATGGGGGGCGTTGACCTGTCTGATCAGCTGATACAGTACTACACAACACAGCACAAAACCATGAAGTGGTACAGAAAGATTTTTCTGCACTTCTTGGACATGTTTTATACAGTCTATGCTATTTATGTGGACGTAAATTTGACTTGTGCCACCTACCTAAACGTTGTTGCAGATCAGGTACACCCCTTTATGACAATGGTGTTCCCTGGTGGAAGTGTATGGGGTTAAATTCCCGCCAATAGTATTGCGGTCACGGATCAAAATAATAAGCGTGAATCAAAAATGTAAAAACATGTAAAAATATATAGCACAAACTTAAAAAAAATAATGCAAAATGATAAGAATGGCAAAGAACGTGGTCACGGATCAAAATATAATAAGCGTGAATCGAAAAATTAAAAGCGCATTTAAAAAAATTACAAGCATGAATCAAAACTTTAAACACATTAAAAATTATATTGCACAAATCTTAAACTTGTGTTTATGTGTTCCTAGAAGTTGTTTTCCTTGCTTTTATTACTCTGTACTTTGTGCTCTCTTACATTTTCTGCTCATATTTTACTCTTTTGTACACTTGTGCTGTTTTTCTCTTTGCTCTTCTTTCCATGTTCTGTTCTTGCTTTTCCAAATGTTGCAGTTTGAGTTTCATGTAAATTAGGGGGGGCTTAAGCGTCACCATTGTCCACTAATTCTAGATTGACAGCTCCTCCTCTAGCCAATCAATCGAAGAGAGGGAGATGACATCACTTCAATGTGACTCATGGCTGTTGATGCTTACACTCATACAGGGAAGATAACAGTCACAGCTGGCAATTTCCAAGCTGGGGTAAAATCTTTCTGTGGCAGGACACCGTTATACTGTATATTTGCCTGCAACTCGACCTGTCAACGGTATATATACATCTACCTGGACAATCTTTTATTGTTAAATTCACCATCCTAACGACAGCCTGTCACAGTTGTGCCTGTCTGACTATCCATCACTGTTATATTCACCTTTAATGCGCCTACCACTGGACCTGGCACCGCGAAATGCAGCGACCTCACAGCGTCACGCTTATGTGTGCCTGGCTCGTGTATACCTGTTATATTACAGTTAGATATTTTTAGTATTCATACAATAATAATAATAATAATAATAATAATAATAATAATAATATGCTTGCTTGTTGTCTCTTCAATTCCTGTCTTTTGCACAAGAGAATATAACATATGAAGCCTACCTTACTAATATATTTGCTTGTGAATTACAGTTAAAGTAAGATATGCCCTCGCAATTGTTTAGATCATTGTGTATTGCTCGTCATTGTAAACTGCCTGCATATTTTGTCATGTATTTTTTTCCCCTGTAAACAGATTTATAGATTTTGTCTTCCATGTACAGTATGTCATTGACAAGGGTGTTGGTTTATGAATTTTATCACATTTTAGCACCGAGATTATAAAATTATAAAGTTAAGCAATAGTCTATCACACCAGCAAGAGTGTTTTCCCCAATATTAGAGTGATTGCAAATGTTTGAGCTGTTATTTAAATTAATATAGCAATAAGTTAATTTTGAGTGTGTTTTGCACTATTTTTATGAAAGGAGTATCAAACAAATCCACAGCAGAACAGCGTCGCTCGTCTCTGAGCAACACAGCAGTGTTTGGTAATTCCCGATTTGAACGAGACGTTTGAATGAATGACTCACTCACTCGTAAAGACAGTAACTTGCCGCCACCTACTGGCCATTTAACTTCATATTTCTATAACATAGATGGGCAATGTCGGTCCTGGAGTGCAGAGTTTAGCTTCAACCCTAATCAAACACACCTTAACCAGCTAATCAGTGTCTTCAAGATTATTAATACTATAGGCGAGTTTTTTTTTTTTTTTTTTTTTTAAATCGGGGTTTTTAAAGCTATATTTAAAACATTAATCTTATAGTATTATGCAATTATGTACAAAAACACAAGTGTACAAAAGAGTAAAATATGAGCAGAAAATGTAAGAGAGCACAAAGTACAGAGTAATAAAAGCAAGGAAAACAACTTTTAAGAACACAAACAGAAGTTTAAGATTTGTGCAATATCATTTTTAATGTGTTTAAAGTTTTGATTCATGCTTGGTATTTTTTTAAATGCGCTTTTAATTTTTTGATTCACGCTCATATTTTGATCCGCGACCACGTTCTTTGCCATTCTGATCATTTTGCATTTTTTTTTTAAGTTTGTGCTATATATTTTTACATGCGTTTTTAAATTTTTGATTTCACGCTTATTTTTTGATCCGTGACCGCAATACTATTGGCGGGAATTTAACCCCATAGAAGTGGCCTCTTTTAGCAGGATAATGCACCCTGCCACACTGCACACATTGTTCAGGAATTGTATAAGGAACATGATAAAGAGTTCAAGGTGTTGCCTTGGCCTACAAATTCCCCAGATTTCAATCCAATTGAGCATTTGTGGGATGTGCTGAACCAACAAGTTCGATCCACAACGGCTACACCTCACAACCTACAGGACTTGAAGGATCTGCTGCTAACATTATAGTGCAAGATACCACAGGACATTATTTGCTGTGCAGCCAAATAATGTACCAGTTATCAATGTAAAGCTGCTTTGACACAATCTACATTGTAAAAAGCGCTATATAAATAAAGGTGACTTGACTTGACAGGACACCTTCAGGGAAGACACCTCGGCAGGTCGGCACTGTTTTGGCAGCACATGGAGGACCAACATCAAGTTATGACAGCCGCTGTGTAAATGATTATATTTCAAAAATGAATTGGATTAAAAAATTAACTTCATAATTAGATTTAGAAGTTAACTAGCGAGTGTTGACTATTATATCTAAAAATAAATAGCAACTGAATTTATTAATTTGGACTCTGTTGTTAATTGTAACCTTTAATATTATAGTAATGTCTAAGTAAGGGCTCCCCATTTAGTTTACAGCATAAAGCTGCGGTCACACTAGACTTTGAACGTGCGAAATTTCATCGGATGCTGCAACGTGGTATGACGTCAGGGTCGACAGCGTCTTTTCTGTAAACATGAATTCAACATATAACATATAGTAATACATTCAAAATGTAAAAATATAAAACCTACTCGACTTTACTGCAAAAATATAATTCTTTTAATTCAGCAAGAGGTCATGCCGTGACGAATCGATCTTCTACTGGTCGCACGTCTTCACGTGATGCGAATTCGCAGGTCAGAGTTCACCAAACTTGAACTTTGGAACGCAGCGAAATGCAAAACGAGCACGAGCTTGCGTTTCCGTTCTGATGCATTCGCATGCGTAAGAATGGAAGTCAATGGGACGAAAAGTGCAGTGTGACCGCACTTTTAGCCATGATAGATTTTTTTATCCTTAACAAAATTTTAATTATAATTGAATTTATTTAAACAGATACACATAAAAAAAAAAAAAAATTTAATAATAAAAAAGCAGTTTTATGTTTAGTTTTCTCCCCCCTGCTGTACCGAACCCATACCGAACCGTGACTTCAAAACTGAACTAGTTACCAAACCGTCATGTTTGTGTACAGTTACATCCCTATATATATATATATATATATATATATATATATATATATATATATATATATATATATATATATATATATATATATATATAATTTCTTTTTTTTTTTTTTTTTTTTTTTGTCCCGTTTAAAACAAGACAAAAAAAAAAATACAAATTAAGAAAAGGATCTTTTTTCTACTGGTGATTTTCACTGACCTAAGTCATGAGGTGATTTCTTATTGAATGGTAAATGCTGGTGTTTGATGTTGTTAAGATGGTACAAGTATGTCTCAGTTGATGTTATTACCTATATTTTCAGCTTACATTTTGTATCATGGAATGTGGGGTCATACAGACTGGAGATTAGCTACAGATTAGTAGTGAGATTGAAACCTTTAATGTTGATGAGTAAAATGTCCATTTAAAGTTTGAAATCATCTTCCACCATCTTTGAAGTTTATCTATGAATATGTCTGGTCCCACGCTTCGAAGTCAGAAAAAGAAAAAAACATGAATTTTAATAACAGACAGGTGCCTTACAAAGTCACAAGATCTTCAAGGCCAGTGAACCTCATTCTAGCAGAAATTCAAAAGAACAACAATTGTAAAACAGGCCATCACAAAACCTGAATGTAAAGAAATGTTCCTTTTTGATCAATATCTTTGATTCTCTTTGTTTTTTCTCAGTCATGTTCCTTGTTTGTGCTTTTCCATGGGTCTATCCATGCTGCTATCCATGATTTTTGCATCATCCATGATATCAGCTTCCAAAACAAAGTCATCGGTCTGTCTATGATGCAAATCATCCATCAATGTATACTAATTTTCTCTTGTCAGGTTTTGCATATTAAGCATTGTTTGGCCCAGAAGCAGAAGAACACAAAGGATTTTGGATATGAATTTACATCTTGTTTACAGCAACTGGTAAGCTCATTCCTCTTTTATGAGGAAGTCATGCAGCAGTTTCAAAGATATCACAAAAAAAAAAAAAAAAAAAAATTATCACTATCTCCTTCCATAAAAATTTGGCCTCCTTTTGCAGTTTTCAGAAGCCTTTCCTAATGCATAAGATTGGAGTCAATCCAAATCATCTGTTTTTCAATGTTATTCACCTGGTATTTCACTAAAAAGATTTCAAGACCTTTGAATGTATAATCTTCTTAAGAGTCTCATTTTCTCTCTAAATTCTCTCTAAAATCTCTGTGATGATGGTGATCCAACCAATCTCCTACAAAAACATGGAACAAGTACCTGAATACAGACCAATTTTATTAGTGTTTTTCCACAAACACACACACAAAAATCTATTGTACCTGAACAAGTCTTTTCTTAATGTGCATCCAGAAAAAATGCCTAGTGAGACATGAGATCAAGTCCCAATCATGTCCAGGATGCATTTCATTACACATCTGAGCAGCGGGTTATTCATCAGTTTGACAGGTCTAATCCCTTTTGGTCACATTACAGAAATATTTGTGGCTTGATGACCACTGAGAAGGGACCACCAGAAATGGAATTCCAAAAACAAGATTTACTGTTGCCACATGACGAGAAGTCACACTGAAGCCTATGTGTATGAGAGTATGTTTCCAGTGTCAAGGTTTTTTCTCTCTTTCAAATGATCGCTTGAATGGGAGTCTGCAATGTCTGGCACATTCTGTCCACATTTACTGAAACAATGTCTGTGCACTATTCACACATACACACTCATCTGCAATCAATTTTCCCTCCCATGTCAATCCCTGAAGCAAAGTAATGAGAAAACAAGATGACTACAGGGTTTAATAGATAAAATTTCAACACCAACGCATTAAGACAGATGGTTTTAAAACTTTAAAGGCTCACCCCTCCCATTCGAAGCACTTCTAGAAAAGCTACGATGGCCGACAAAAAGACATAGATGTCGTTGTCTGAGACAGCAGATAGCTAGGCAAGCAATGAGGTTTCTTCTTACTTCTAAACCAGACGACTACTACAACTGCTACTTCTTCTTCGTGCGTATTCAACATAGTGACGATGCAAGCTGCCTCTAAAAACACCAATGAACAGAGACGAAACGCACTCTGTAGAGCAGTTTGTCCGTTTAGGGTTACTGTAGAAACATGCCGGCGCAAAATGACAACTTGACATGGAGGGGGGACCCGCGGTGTATGTAGACAGAAATGGCTCATTCTAAGGTAATAAATAACGGTTCATTATGTAAGGTCTTTATACACCACTCAAAACATAGTTATGTATATTATATTGCATTTCTGTCAATAGATCCTCCTAAATTTTACACATTGCACCTTTAAGTGGACTTGTTCACATAAGACCTATTTACAAATTTAGTAGAACTACATAAAAAAAAAAAACCCTCTATTCCTGCAATTCATAAATGTTAAACTTTTCACAAGTATAGCCACAAGACATAAACAAAATGCACGTTACCATGATGTTAGTGCCATGACAACATAATGCCTTAAATCCCAAAATGAATTAAACAGCTTTACAGCTCAAATAATGCACAAGATTTAACAGAAGAATTAATGCTAATGCTTTTATATAATTATAAGCTTTACATTTCTTTTTTTAAGTCCTCCAAAAAATTACCCTATTCAGTTCCATTGAAAGTGCCTCACTGTCATTTTTGCTTTTTCACAAAAAAGTTGGGATGAGTCAAAATTTGTGGCAATCAACATTATACCATGCTAATGATTGAGCTTAACTTGCATGCACTGAACATAGAATATTCTTTATAGAATAATGTAGCATGACATTGGAAAAAGCATGCCCATCCCATAAGACCCTTTAGGTTTTTCAAAGACACAACACTGACTAACCTCATAAGCAACTGCAAAGAAGCTGCTTACAGGCGGTCTGTCAAATGGTGTCAGAACTGGAGCTATCACAATAATCTTTTGACACCATCTTCACTTTAACACAGCTTCAGGTTGATAGGACCCATAATTTCACAGTGCCTCAAGTGGGAGGCAATCACTGACTCAGTTAAACAGTTAAAGAAAACACGACCCAGAGGATTGACATTCTAAGACAATTAAAGAAATGCAATCTTCTACAGACCACACTGCAACCACATAGGCCAGCCATACCTCATCTATAACTGTCTGAAACAGACAATCACATCAGTTAGGGCTGTGCGATATGACGATATATATCGTTACCACGAAATAAAATGTCTATCGTTAGAGATTTTGCTATATCGTATATATCGTAGTATGTAAATATATTGCACTATTTACACTTCAGAGTGATGAAATGCATGACTGGGAATATAAAGAGCGGGACGTGCTTGATGTTAAAAGAGTTATAAGCGGAATAGATCCTGAAAAGGAACTCGGTGCAGCACTCGTGCTGACTGGCACACTGCCAAAGTGCGCGCATGAAACCTGCCTCTCTCAGAAGGCAATCACGAATTAGAGACGTGCTCGATGTTAAATTGTATTAAGTACAATAAGTAGGGAGGGAAGATATACTGGTAGACACGATTAGCCGGTAGAAATTTGTCAACTGGTAGAGATTTTGGACGATCGTCTCTGTCGCGTGAGGTTGCTATGCTGCGCGGTCACGAAAGCTTATAATTTGCATGAGTTTTTAAGCATTGCGGTTTAAAAACAAGTGGTTTTAAACGGTTTAAGTGCAATTAGCAGCGAAAGACAACTGATTTCAGCATATGCACGCGCTCTCTGAATAGACTGTTTCTCAGCACCGTCTGAGAGACATGCGACATGAAGCCGCTGCTCACAGAGCGCGTGAGGACTGAATTGAGTGCTTTTTGACGCCTAATTGGGCTTTAACGGTTAAATACACATACCTATGTGCCAAAGTGACCATGTATTTGCAAGTAAACAGAGCCATTTATGTCTTAAGTGAAGGTACAGTTGAGAAAGACAAGGCTCGAGTTAATGGATCGGTGCAGTCAGTCTTAAAGGGACAGCATCCAAATTTACCTGCTAATCAAACAACAAAAAAGAGAGAAAATCTCTCACTGCTTGCTTTTGTAACTTTAATAAGAATAAATTTATATTTAATTTACACAGTAAAGACTATGCATTGTTTTTTTTTTATACCTTTGATAACTTTATACATTTTCTAGTGCTTGAAGTTTTTTCATGTAGGTCTATTTCGTCTTTGTTCTATTGTAGTTTGTTTTCTTTGCTCTTTCTTTATCACAATTTATGTGTCTTCAGTAAGCTTGAGAGTTTTTTAGGCTAGTATTATTTTTTTTTAATTATATTGAAATTGATGATAATTATGAAATTTCAATGATATGGAAAATTTTGATATCATAATCTTATTTAAAGCGTCATTCTACAGAGACGTCCACTTTTGGTATGGAAAGATGTCTTAAAATGTATTTCTTTTTCTAACATTTAAACTTAGACCACATTATTAGATTACCCTTCAACTTTATGAATACACATAAATGACAGCTTAATGATATTTCTTTTTTTTTTTTTTTTTTTGTGCATTTATTTAAAGACCGCATGTACCATTTTTTTTGTCACTGGTGTTTACCTTACTTCTCTGGCAATTTTAAATGTTTTTATGAAATATTATTTCTCAATTTTTTTCATAATAATGCAAGTAGGCCTACACACTTTCAAATGACAATGAACTTAACTCTTAAGAATATTTAGATACCGGAATTGAAGCGTCAAAAAAATAATAATGTTGAATAAATAATAAATAAATTTACTAACAAAAACTGCAAAATAACAAGCAGAAAAAAACACTATGTGCACAAAAGGCACTTATATGGAGATTTTCCATCTACAGGTTTTTCCCTGACCTTATTTTCTCAGTAAAGTAAGGGTGCACGCTATTGTCAGATGTCCATATGAACAAAGACACAGATTTAGCAGTCAGATATGACCTGTTGAGGTATCTGTTTTTCTAGAGGTGTGTTTGAAAAACTTTTAACTTGAGTGCCGCGTCATGCACGAGATGCTGAGAAAGACACGAGTGCAACAGTCAAACAAACACGTTTCCATGGAAAAACGGCGCAGTGGAATGCAAAAACACGTTCTCTATGAAAACAAACTAGACACTCGCGACTGCCGCGTCCTGTGTGAAACTAGCTGTGAGCGTGCATCATTTCGCCCTGTCATGTTTATATTTGCACCAGTGGATTGCGGAAACTGAGTGCATTTCCACTTATTCTTCCAAACTGTCTGTAGTTGTCAGGAAAACACTATGACGACTCGAATGGCGCATTTTTCCGCCTGTTGATGTCAGCTCTGTATGAAGGAGCTGCCTGAGCCCCTCTTTCGCCTCGGAGAGTAGACGAGATGACAGAGGCAGCACGATCGGCAAAATGTCGGTGACATTTATTTTTGTGTAAACATAATGGGCAATATATCGCGTCACCAAAAATTATCGAGGTAATGTCCATATATCGTGCGATAAGTCGATATATCGACTATCGCGACAGGCCTAAACACCAGTGACAATTTTCATGAAAAATGGATTTTACAAAATGGCTGCTGCAAGGTATCAAACCACATGTTGTCAGTCATGGTATACTCACTAAATTAAGCAGTTTAATCCATTTGTATTCTATTTTTTTTAAAATTCCCTAACAATAAAGTAGGTCATACCAGTGACTTCAACTAAAAGCTTCATATGAAATTATGATTTTCTAATTAAAATTTCTGATAACTGAAAAGAGACAGTGGACTTTCCATTGGCCTTTTTTCATTGATCTTCAGGAAATAGGAAGTCAAGTGATGTCATCAGTGTGATTTTTTTTATTTCAAAATAAGAGATTTTTGTTAAAGGTAACACCAGTGACAACTCCAGGGGACCACTACTTTCATTAAATATTTTATAATATTTATTCAGCATTTGTTTTTTTTTTAAATGTCATTTACATCATATATTTGATAGTTATGTATGCATTATTGTATTTGAAATGGTAGAAAAACCTGTTTCTGAGCTCAAAATAAAGCACATTCCCTCTGTATATGACTGTGGGGACGAGCAATTCTGTGCCGCTTGGAATTTTTATAATTAATTAAAAAACAAATATTGCCACATTGATGGCTGAAGTAGGTTTAATTGTTCAAATAACATATTGTTTCATTTTAAAATATAAAAAAAAATGTAATCCTAAAGTGTTTTTCAAGTGTAATATTTCTGTAAAGGCTAGGGACAGAAAAGTGGACGTTTCTGTAGAATGACCCTAAAGCAAAAATAACTATATCGTGATATATATCGTTATCGTGATATAAAATTACTCATATCGTGATATAAGATTTTGGTCATATCGCCCAGCCCTAACATCAGTTCAGCAGAGAGCATCACAGTTCTAAAGTGATGTTTTAGAATTAATAACGAAGGCTTGGGCTCAACTGTTAAACTGTCAACTTGAGATTTGAATCCGTGGCGGAAGGAAGTAGTTCCACATAAAAGAGGGTTTTTAAAGACACTCCATAGTTGATTCTTATTTATTTACACACTGGTGCCATCAAACTGTTGTATAAACCAATATCACACTCGTAGTCGTGCAATATGTCTCTATATCAGCACGGCTGTGATTGCCTACGCTACAGCACTCGGACTGCCTTGCTGATATAAGAGCGATACTGCACGACTACGAGTGTGATATTGCTCATATCGTAACCCATCAGTTGACAACCACTGGTCTATTGTTTGGTTATTTTGATCCTGAAAGCAACTCAAATTCTAAGAACAAACTGACTTGACAAATAAACTTGTGATCCATCACCCAACCGTCCAACAAAATGAATAACAATTACTGTATATGACAACTTTTGTCATACAGACACTGACACAAAAACTTAATGCAGAGGAACAGGCCGTCTGAAAGCATCCCATTAATCTGCGGTTTTCTCTCACATTCTCTCATCTCTTAGTCTCTTATCTCTGGAGTTATGGGTGTATACGCTCAGCGATGCTTATCTGCAAGCCGACAAGCATATAACACACCATCAGAAAACTTTACATCCCATAACCCTCAGCGGAACTGCTGGGCGAGGTGCAACCGTTGAGTGACATTAGGAGGAGAAGGGACATCACAGAGTCAGTGAAGTGTGTGCACATGTTCATGTGTGTGCATGTGTGCTAACCTACACAAAGACAGGAATAACAAAAAAAAAAAAAAAAAAAAAAAAAAAAAAAAAAAAAAGCCAGCGAGGTGCCTGTTTCTCCAGGGGCATGATGCTAGAGTATGTCTGTAAGAGAAAGGGAAATTTCTCTGTAGGCACATTGTTTGTTGCACAATACACTGTAAAACAGATATCTTCCAAGCTGTTATACAGCAATCCCAAAGATTGAGCCTGAGCTTGCAGTGGAGTGGTCTACCTTCCTCACTCTACTCTACCATTCGTAAGACCCCAGATAAAAAGATCACAAAGCAAAGAGGATTAAGAGAAGAGTGGGCAGCTTCATGGTTTGGATCAATTGTAAATATGTACCTGAGTTATGTGTTTCCTCACAATATTATCATAACTTCCCACTGCATGAAACACACATTCACAAACACTCTGTGAAACAAACTATCTCCTCTCACAACCTATAAAATATAGGTCTCACTTGGGTCGAAAACCCGGGGTTCTCCCTGAGACCCGAATGGGTTTAGTTCTAAAACTTTGACGGGTGCCTCAGACATGGGTCGAGTCTGATATTCGTAGCCTTAGGTGTTGTGTAATTTGAAAATAAATTTGCTTTTACCAAACTGAGATGAAAAGATCCAAATTCTTTTCAAATATGGCAACTATCCATTATTCATTTCGGCATTTAAGAAAATGTAATGATTTAAAACAATTACATATTAAACAATAAAGTATGGGGATTTGCTAATAAATGTTAACATAAATATACATTTCCTTGTCATTTGAGGTGCAACAAAGTTCATGAGCTGTTTATCTACTTGGAATTACTCGCCCAAGCAGAAAAACGATGTACCCCAGCCAGATTTTGATTACAGAATACCATCTAAATGCAGTTGATGCCAAATTAATCAACTAAATCAGATTATATAAAAATTAAATTATATAAATTATATAAATTATATAAAAATTTTCAAGTTTTTCCTCAACTGGTGAAAATCCACAGAAAACATACTATTCCACATTTTGACATACAAATAATATAGGCTGCATTAGCTTGCAGCATGGGTCAAAAGCACAGGTAATAGGGCTGGGTAAAAAAAAAAAAAAAAAAAAAAAAAAATATTGATTTCTCGATTTTAATCAATTCTCATTTTTATGAACCGATACCGATTCTTAAATCCCAAGAATCGATTAGTCTAGTCTGTTTTCAGTTGATGAACAGAACATGTAGCGCGCCTCCCATCCCATAAGTTGCAATAATCTTTGTGCTTTGTTACTTTTGATATGAAGCAAAGTCTCAGATTTCAAATGATGTCCATCTTATTATGAGATTCAATAAATAAATACCGTTTTGGCGCTGTTTAATGTGACGTGACAGATCGCTTTAGCGCCTCAGTTAAAGAGAAGCGGCAGCACGGAGCGCATGTGAACTTATCCTCTCCGCTTTAATACCAGTTACAGTGCGAAATAAACATGACTAAACATCTGAAGGTATGTTAAAATATACAGTACAACTTATCGAAATCTGTATCATGCCTCGTGTAATAGCTCAATCAGTGTTTCAACCTCGGAAAGACGTCAATAAAACAGCTTGTAAACAATGTCACGTAACGTCACATTTACCTCAGAAAAACATATTCAGTGACCATAAACTCAGTCAGCTAGAAAAGTGAACTCCAGAAAGCAGCATTCTGATAAATATAGCTATGCACCATTACATATTCATTATAATGTTCTTCAATATTTAATGCATGTTTGAATAAATCAGAATATGACAGCCACGATTTAAATGTTTATATTTCAAAAAAATGAATTGGAGTAGAAATATGATTATGTAATTCTAAACTTTATTTATTATAAAAAAAACATAATTGAGTGTAATTTAAGTGTTTGTATATAAATAAGTTAATTTTAACCTTCAATATTATAGTAAAGTATTACCAACTGACTCCCATGTGTAGTTTACAACATTAGTTTGAGAGTTTTTTTTCTTCTAGAAAATTTGCCATGTACTGTAACTGATATACTACATCCAAAATAATCGATATCGAATCGAAATCGTAATCGAATCTAATCTAATTGCAAGCATGTGAATAGAAATAGAATCGAATCATGAAAATTGAGTCTATACCCAGCCCTAACAGGTAATGTAAATATTACGATAGAAGAAGGATCAGAGAATGATTTTCATCTACAAGTAAGGTATAGGAATATGTGCATACTTTTAAATCTACACCTGCCGTGGTGTTTCTTATTTGTTGTCTCTGATTTTGCTCAGTCATACCTGGTAGAAACTCACCACTAGCGTGCAGGGCTGCAGACTGTACAGACATTTTCATTCTCTACATTTTACATTCAGGTCCAGTCAGTTTCTAAATGAATTGCCACCGGGTCTAATTTTATCGGGTCTGTCTCGGCCGGGTTGCGATTTTTTGTTTTTAAATTCATTAAATGCATGTTAGAAGCGGGTAAGAAGTGATTCAGGTCTGGTACAGATTTTAGGAAGAAGACCTCTACTCTACATTTCACTGAACACGAAGAAATAATTAAACAAAGTGGTTGAAACTACTATGGAGATTGTACCCTCAGCCAATATAGGTAAAGTAACCAACTTTGTCTTTGTAGTCTATGTGAAAAAGTCATACAAAAAGCCAAACTGAGTTAGGAACAAGCATGAGAAAAAGCCTATATCAATGACAAAATTAATGAAAAATGGGCTTAAATTGTTTCTGATATATGTATTTAGCTGAAGCTCAAGCAAAGCATTTCCAAATAATATCACTATTAGGCCTAGTGATGCACATCGTCACGCCTGCAAGCCGGAGTGCCTATGATAGCCACCAGAGGGCACTCCTTCCATCTGCCTTATTTCACCATGAACTACATTTCCCATAACCCATTGCCTGGACTAATCACATTCTGATTACTACCACCTGTGTCTCATTACCTTGTTAACTCTGCTTATATAAGCCCTTTTTATTCAGTCATTCATTGTGAAGCCTTGTATGTTGTAACACTGCAGTTCTGAGTGTTTGCCTGGACTAATTACATTCTGATTACTTCCACCTGTGTCTCATTACCTTGTTAACTCTGCCTATATAAGCCCTGTTTATTCAGTCATTCCTTGAGAAGCCTTGTATGTTGTAACACTACGGTTCTAAGTGTTTGCCTGGTTTTCTGTGTTTTAGTTTTTTGATTCTCTGCCTGTATTCTGAATTATCCTCTTTGCATGCGTTTTCTGCCCTGTTGCTTATTTGGATTGTTTGCCTGTGTGTTTGACCCTTTTCTTGTTATATGGATTATGATTCTGGAATGTCCCAATAAAGCTGCATTTGGATCTTCAACCTAAGTCTTGGAGCAGTTCATAACACACAACATATTGATATTGATTGATATTTGGAAATTTAACGAATATACCAATTAGTGTTTAATAATGCATGTTCATATCCCCTACATTTAGAATATCAACTTTTTTTTTTTTTTGATTATACAATGAAAGTCAACAGGTCTAAAAAAAGAAAAAAAAAAAAACCCTTATACCCCATTAACTGTCATTATATGGGAAAAAAAAAAAACAGACATTTTTCGAATTCCTCTTTCTTTGCACAGAAAAACAAAACTCAGGTTTGGAACAACATGGAAGTAAGTAATTGCGGACAAAATGTTTTGGATGAACTATCCCTTTATATATAGTCTTAATCTAAATCTCAAAATGAATTTCCATTTTTACATTTTTATTCTGTACATATTTCTGTACTTATTACTTTATTTTTAATTTATTTAGACAATGATTTTAATATTTGGCTGATATTAAAATTGTTACTGACCATAACAATAAAATTAAATAACTAATAATCCAATTTTAATATCAATGCATCTCTAATCACTACGTAATATCAATATCTACCCAGTGAACTCTATTCTACATCTGATTACATGTGCAGGTACAGACAGAGGTAAACAAGTCTTGAAAAATGGCCTTTCAACAAGGGACAGAGACTGATCTGGATACAGACTGACCCTATTTACTCAACTTCTTTGATGGCTGGCTGACTTCCTGTCCTCTACAAATAGTTTTGCCATTTTCTGCACTTTGATGTTCTTCTAGTTATTTACCTATAGCGGCTAATGAATCGAAAGTATCACATTCAGAGAAAATAAGGTAAATAGCATAGCACAGTATAATACTGTATAGTAGCTATAGTATAATGTAATTCAATATATTATGGCATAGTACAGTATAGTGTAGTAGCGCAAGATGGGGAAGATATTTTTAAAGGGGACCTATTATGCCCCATTTCACAAGATGTAATATAAGTCTCTGATGTCCCCAGAATGTGTCTGTGAACTTCAGCCAAAAATACCCCACAGATCATTTATTATAGCTTGTAAAATTTGCCCCTATTTGGGTGTGAGCAAAAACATGCCATTATTGTGTGTCCCTATAAATGCAAATGAGCTGCTGCTCCCTGCCCGCTTTCCAAAAGAGGGCGGAGCTTTAACAGCTTGTGCTTCGGTTGCTCAACAACAACAAAGGTGGAGAATCTCACACGCAGCCAAAATGACGATTGTCAGTAACTAGAGATGGGCACGAGTACTCGAGTACTCAAACGTGACAGCAACGATCGATCATGAAAATAATGATCGCCCTGACTTTAAAAAATACATATTTCTCTTTTTTCTGATTGGTTATTGTGCCATTTTGGGCGGCACACCTTCAAGACCGGTGAAATAAAGTGAAACTGGATTTGACATTTGACATTGACTATAATTGGGTTATTTGAGACATATTCATATCATATTCCTTTTAGATATTTCTTTTTCAAAAACATTGATGATATTATTAATAAATGCAGCAATGTTATTTTGTTCTCAGCATATTTTTTTAACAGTAGACCTGTTTTATTTCAAGTTGTTCTCGTTATGGCTTCGAGAACACGCAGTGATGACTGTAATCACTTTGATCATGAAAAATAAAATTAACGTTCCTAAGACGTTTCTGAATGGTTAGTGGATAAATTTATGTAGTTGCTGTGGAGTTGATTCAACTCATCGACTAGCATGTGCTGTCATGTTAATCTTTTGAGCAAAACCCGTATGGATGCCCACTATAGCATACCTGCGTTAATAATAGTTTTAATGATTGCTATCAAATGCTGTGAATGGTCTAATATTTTTTCCAAAATATCGCTCAGACAGAAATGCTCCTTTTTTAGTAATTGTGCTTGCCAGGGTCAACTTGCAGGCTATCCAAGCTAACGAGACTCTAAATAGTGTTCTGTGCTCGTCTGTGCAGCCAACGGCAGAACAGTTAGCATGCTTTGCTCAAACTTTTGTCATCGCCTTAGAACTGGTACACCATTTTCTCTTGCAAAAACAAAATGACAGCACCGTGGGTGGAAACATGCAGATTAAGGGGCGGTAATATTATAATAAGATCCCCTTTCTACATCACAAGGGGAGCGACATTTGAGCGGCTCATTTTTTCATATGCTTGCAGAGAAAGGCTTGCGAAAACAAAGTTACTGGGTTGTCCTTTTTCACGTTTTCTGGGTTGGTAGATGCACCGGGGATCCGATTATAGTACTTAAACACAAAAAAAAGTCAGATTTTCATGATATGACCCCTTTAAATTTGCTGTATAAATCTAAATTACTCAAACAAATCATCGATTAAAATTCTAAACATAAACTCACTTTTATTCAATGATACATAAACTTGCAAACTCTAAAAAGAAAATCAAGTGATTTCTCCATTACCATATTGAGTATTTCCTTAACAGCCATAAATTACAAAATGATTAATAGAAGTTGGCCATTGAGAATAATTAAACCTTGATCATGGTGAAATTGAATTTACATTAGGAGGGGATCACATTTACATCCAAATGATAATTAATCTACACAGAACCCAAACCTCAAACCATAGCTATAAACTGCAAATCATCTGAATTAAGTCCACTTAAATCTACTCAATTAATTTACTGAATAAAAAGTGTTTGTGTGCCTGTCACCTTTTTTAAACAATTGGAGAGTGATTCACACTATAATTTTATGTTGCTTTATAAAAACCTTTTAGATTTTTAGTGTATTTTCAATGTTTTCTGCCGAGTTCAGCATTGTTCTTATGCTTAGTGTCTAACAGAGGTGGACAAAGTACACAAATCAAGTACTTGAGTAAAAGTACAGATATGTATAATAAAATAAAATATTACTTCAGTAAAAGTATGAAGTACTCCTTTTCAATTTTACTCGAGTGAAAGTACAAAAGTACTTGATTTTTTATGTACTTAAGTAAAAAGTACTGATTGATGAATGTTTATTTTGTGATTTTTAAATAGGCTACTTATATGATTTAATTTTATATTATATATTTTATATAATCCTACTGCTCAACCTGGGTTGTTTTCCAAAATAACCACTATATGGAGTCAAGATACATTTTTGTTTTTGCTATGGACTACGTTGACAAGAGTGATGTAGAAGTATTTACACTGAAGCTTACATTGGCGATGTACCTGAGAGAAAACGGATTTTACCATAAGTGATCTAATTTTCAGCAGTAAGAAAAAATAAGTTTTAAAGCTTGTTGTTTTGCAGAACATCACAGTTATATATGATATAAGAATAAGGCCTGTAGTTGGGGAGTACATTTTATTTAAGGAAAATATAATTATATTTTCATGACATTTTTTCCCCCATACCTAGTCTGTGGAGTAAAATGTCCCCAGCCACTTGGGGTAAAATGCCAAAAGCTAGCTAATTAGCTAGACAGCTAACAATATTGACTGATTTTCAGCATGGTTATAAATAAACATTCATATTTATCTACTGTTATTTCGGCTTGTCTTTTTTCATTTTAAGCTAAAACTGCTTAAATGTATAGAGCAAATGGCTTTGTCAGAGTGGGGGCATTTTATACCACCTGTGGGAAATGCCCCCTTGGTACAAATTAAATTTTTGTTAAAAATCTAATAACATGAAAACTCTGGGCATTTTTCATACTTGGTTTATAATTATAATGTCATTGTCACTGAAAACCAGGATAACTATTTTAGACACATTTAACTTTTGATTCACAGAGAAAAAAAAAAAAATTAAACTGCTACAGCAGTGGGGACAAAGAACGTGCATGCGTTGTTTTAATTTGTGTTATTTTATTGTTTGGTTTTTTGATCTAAAACCTACACTGTAGAGGACGTGTCCGCATTCAAGCATTTTAGTGGGTTTAAACAGATCGCCCTTTACAGCAGACTTAGTTCAAAAACAACTGACAATTGTGACCTAAATACGATTTTCAGTTACAATAATTAATCCTAAAATTCAACATTAGTAATTTACTTTTCGCGGCATTAGCCGCGCGCACTAGAGGATCCGCCGGGTCTGTCGGACTTGTGAATAGACCCTTTTCACAGTCTGTGATGATGTGTTTTAACGGTCATCAATATCGTAAATTCTGCAAAGTTTTTTATATTTTCATTTTTAAAAAAAATGTATGTACATTTATAACACTATACATTGTATTATATTACCTTTGCATCAAATTACAAAAAACTAGTTAACGCTGCTGTGAGGGTGTTTCTAATACAGCAGCTATAGGAGTGACAGTAAAAATTACATCTTTCTCTCTTCTGACTGCTGTTATCAATTGCTCTCTATTTTGTTCCTCTTTTTGAAAGTTGTGAAAACACTACTGTGGAGTTTTTCTTTTGCTATTTGTGCAAATGGAAACACAAATATATTTAATGAAGTCTCTCATTCACCCTATAAAAGTTAACCCAACTATGATGACTTCCACTTCTGAGAAACCCGGAAATGTGAAAAGGGTCTATTCAGTTCACTGGAGACTCGCTCTGAAGTAATCATTTAAATCAGCGAGTTGTTGACTCGAGAACAGCTGCAATCGGATCAGTCAAATTCGCAAACAAATCGTTTGTTGCAATTAGCAAACTGATTTAAAACATTCACTGAAAAGAATCAGTTCGCTTTTGTGTATCAGGGCACATGATTTCTTCTTCATTTCAAAATAAGGAGTAACGATGTTTTATGAAATGTAGTGGAGTACGAAAAAGTACGATCTTATGCTTTAGAATGTAGTGAAGTAAAAGTAAAAGTTACTCAAAATAAAACTACTCCAGTAAAGTACAGATACTTAAAAAATGTACTTAAGACCAGTAACGAAGTAAAAATACTTTGTTACTGTCCACCACTGGTGTATAAACTCCCTTCTCAGCACCATGTCAGGACACTTTTGGGGTGCAATACCACACAACTCACATCTTAATATAGGTGGTGAAATAAACAAGACCTGCAGATGATGTGTAAAACAGGCCATAGCTTTGAGACTGTTAATTAATATCACAGTGAAATCAGAATATTTATCAAAAACAATTGCCAGTTTTGGTCATGTGGACCTATATAGTATAACATTGCATAGTATTTAAAATGGCTGTTCGGTTTTGCACACAAATTCTGCCTTGATATAAAAATAAGTAAAATTCGTAAAAAGATAGCATGGGTATAAGAGAGTGAAATCAGAAAATAGGTGGAAAGAAGACAGCTGCAGGGGGGAAGGGTTGTACAGAATTGAAGTGAAAGCCCTTGTGTGGGAGGATAGATGTTTGAATGGCTCACACCTCCTGTAATAGGCTGAGAGGTATTTTAAAGCCTCCTTCTGACACCCTGATCTATAGGGCTTCTCACTGTCACAGGAAAGGATACAGTGTGAACATAGAGGCACTTACACTCAACACCTTTTCTATTTTACACAACGTGCACATACATGCATGAACACACAAACACCCCAGAAGTCAATGACCTCTAAACTGACACCTGACCCCAAATTTCCAAAATATCTAGTGGTCAATATTATTTCAGTTGTCGTTAGTAAGGCAACCACATTGCTCACACTTGATATACTTTATTCATACTTTACTCATTCTTAAACTTTGGAACATCATAGACATACCATTTTCAATGGGCCATATCAAATGAGCCATATCATAGACTTTAGGATATGCTATTTTGCCCTGGGTCTGTAGGTAACCACACAGCAACCATCTAGCAACACACTAAAAACCACTCAAAACTACTGCATAGTAAAGCCCTGGCAACCACTCTAAAAACATAACATTGTGGCAGTATTTTTTTTGCAATAATAAGCACCACTCACATTCTTCAAAAGGTTTAAATACTCTTTCTAATTAGATTTGGAGCTTGTCTGAGGAACTATGTGAATTCAGAGCCCTTTTGTGGAGGAGTTTGTTTTCGGAAACTTTTACAAAGTCTCTGGACGCCACTGATGTCTGTAGCCATGCACAATAAAAATAATGACTCTACCTGGCCCTGCTCCACGCTTCACAACATAATGGTTATTAAGCATTTTCTACTTCATAAATTAAATATACTTGCATTTTTATGACTACCGGGACACTCCACAGGTGCAGCTGTAAAGCAGAGGGAGGCTTTGTTGTGTGTGTAATTTGATGTTTGTCTATCGTGACAATGCATTTTGTGGGCTGAAAGCATGTTTCAGACAACAGAGAAGGATAGCCACGCTGGACAATAACATATTAAACTAGTCTTAATTTGTTTGCTAATATTGTCTGGTCTTCCATCTAGACTCAAGCTGGCTGGTTCTAGAGGGGTTGTGTTCACTTTTCAATTGGTCTGTTTAAGAGACCATCTTAAACCAGCTGAAACACGCAAACCAGTTAAGGCTGGATTAAGCTGTGTTTTTTTTTAAGCAAGGATTGTGATAGATGAGTCCTGATGTGCTATATAAATACATGCACATATATGTACACAATTATTCATACATTAATTAACATTAACCCTTTTTCATGTTTTAAAACCTTTTTAAAAAAAAAAAAATCCTACCTGCTTCTGTCTGTCTATTGATGAGACAAGCTTTCTCTTTGTCAGATCAATTCAGCACTGACACACAAATCAATCAGATTCTAATGTGTTTGTGTGTATGTTCTGTAAATGGCAATATTGTGACTACCGTGGTGGGCTGCATTTTGGTCTGGCTCATATGCTTTCCAGGTGACAAACAATGACTTATACAACACTCACAGCCTTCTGAATTTAAGTCCCACACATTTCGTACATGCAGGGTCCAAAGCCACATGCGAAGCTCTGTGTGTTTTTCCACAGTCGGAGCTTCAACCCTCACAGTCAGAGACAGACAGAATGCATATGAGGAATTGCTGTTGACACCAGCTGAAGTATTTCCAGTAAGTACTATGGAAACAGAATGTCCAGATTTAAAATTAGAACATGATGAAAATAGAACAAGACAAGAGAAAAAGAACATAGACAAGGCCATTGTTTAGTTTAACGTGTCATGCACAGTTTGAAATTAAACAAAAGAGACATCAAGCAAAAAAAGCCGTCTGTAACACTTCTAACTGTACTGAGCTACAAAGACTACAAATTATCCACTCCAAGTCTACAAATACAAAATATCCATGAGTCTGTTATTAAAAATCTTACTCTCTGGCAACACTTTAGATGTCACCATTCAGTTTAGCTTTGGTTTCATTTCTATGGACTTTTAGTTTGTCATTTATGTTTACCCGTTTCTTTTGTTCTAGTTCACTTATTCAAAGTGAAAAGCATGATAACTCTCTAGTAATGACTGAAGTCATTGTAAGCTTTTGAGGTTTTTGTAAGGTTTTGGATAATACTTGCTCCTGACAGATTTGGTAACACTTGAGTCATTACTAGTGGGTTACCATGATCTTCACTTTAGAATACTGTTCCAAATAATTAGTAATTCCTTCTGAAGGATTTGGTAATACTTGAGTCATTACTAGGTCTTTACTTTAGAATAAATTATACATTATATGCATTACTCTCATTAATTATGAACCTGTATAGTAGTAGTCCTTTGGGATGTATGAATAAAATGTTTACGGATTAGCTAATAGTGAACTACCTCATTCAACTAAGCGCCATTACTTAATTCGTAAATCAGAGTTTCTTGTTAGTTAATAGTAGATAGTTACTAAAATGTTAATATTTCATTACTCTTTTGTTCCTGTGTAGTTATTCATTAATGATAGAACAGTATTCTAAAGTGTTACCTACTCTTCTTATAAATCTTGTTTAGTAATAAACTACTACAACTTTGTCTGTAATCATAGAAAAGCCTTTCAGCAACAAGAAAATGCACAAACAACGTTGCTCCTTTTTACTGTTGTGATTAAATTTGCTAGTTTTAATGTAGCAGATGCCTCATTTACAATACACTGAACAATATGTGTTCCCATGTATTTAATTAATAGCTCAGGGGCCTTCAACCTTTTTCAGATCTTTTTGTGGATAAAATTGTGTGTCAAATCTTTTTGTGAAATTATGAGTTAAGCGTTTTTAGCCAAGCTTAAAATAATAAAATTAATACATTTTTATGTGGCCATTTTAACTTTAGCTTTGTTTATATTTCGTTTTAGTGAACTTAAAGGGCACCTATTATGCCCCTTTTTACAAGATGTAAAATAAGTCTCTTATGTCCCTAGAGTGTGTATGTGAAGTTTTAGCTCAAAATACCCCACAGATCATTTTTTACAGCATGTTAGATTTGCCACTTTTTGGGGGTGAGGAAAAACACGTCGTTTTTGTGTGTGTCCCTTTAAAAGCAAATGAGCTGCTGCTCTCGGCCCCCTTTCAAGAAGATGGCAGGGCTTCAAGAGCTCATGCAACAAACAATCTCATGCACTGAAAATGTCAGAAACTGTTGGCAGCGATGTTCAGTTCATCAGACAATGATGCCTACAGAGCAAGAGAATATACACTCTAAATAATAATTCAGTGGCTTAGTAAATATCACAGTTATAATTAACTTTATTAACTTAATAAATTCTCTGAATATCATTTACTTGATGGTTTGAGTTGAACATACCAAAGTAATTGACTAAAAGTCCAATAGTTAATTTTGTCTAAAATTTACAGTTAGATTTAAGTTTTTTTCACTAAAAATAAAATTTAGTATTTGACTAACCAATTAGTTTTTTTTAAAAAAAAAATATACTTAATATATTTGTGAAATTTCTATAAAAATATTTGAGAATGGAGAATTAAACAATATTATTAATCTTTAACACTTAAGAAATTTTACTCAATTAAAACAATGCAGCCCTCGTCCACTCTCTGACATGACGACAACTCAACAGTTGAGGGTGCGCGGGCTGTTTGAATTCTCTCCACTCTCCAGAGAAGCTCTCTCTTTTCAGCGTCACAGAATTGGTGCATTTCCTCTGTGAAATTCAGTTTTGTGTATGTTTTATTTTATATATAAAATCATGTGCTTTAAATCATTTTATTTAATGCAAAACAACATGGGACTCAATGCGAGTCACCTAAACAAGTGTTGTGTCTGTCTTTTTGCGTGATTGAAATGCCTGATGCCTTGCATAAAACGCGTCTTTATTCCTAAAGATAATGAATATAATTAATTTGGATGAAAAAATGTTCTCAAAACTGTGCACTGTTTGTTTATTGGCAGGTTATGGAGTCAGTCACGTCACAGCATCTTTCGGCTACGAGTGAAATGCAGGACGGTGGTCTGAAGTTACAAGTTCACCCGCAGAGCGCGAGTCCATCTCATGGGATAACAGACCGGTTGATTACACTTGAATTACTTATGTTTAATTTTTACTTCTAAAATGTTTGTTACAGTTTAAATGTTGGCAATATTGTATACATGTAAAAACAGTATAAAATATGCTGTATTGCTGTACTCAGACAATAAAGGCCAATGTCATATATACCTGTGATTGTGTAGAGTATTTTACAAAGGTTTAGAGAAAATTAAAAAGTTAAAATTACTCATACTATAAATGTTAATATTACTCATAAATAAAAACAGTTAATGTATTGGATTTTAAATGTTTTTTACTCAATTTTATTTGTTAATGTACCAAATTGTTACTCAGATCTACTTTTTTTTTTTTTTTTTATACTTACATTTTCTCAGTTCATACGGTGTATGTAGTTGATTTCACTGCTTTAAAATTTAGTAAATATTTTTAAGTGTAGAAATGTTTCACCAAAAAAATTGAGTAAATAATAGTAAAAGTTCCCTTTCATGGGAACTCGAGCTGCATCGAAATGCTGTGGGAACGCCTCTGCATGATTGTGTCGTGAAGCACATATGAAATCAGTCCAATGGTGTGACTGAACGTCATAGGAGGGTGATGTCACTGACCAGGAAACTATAAAGCCTACCCGAGAACATACACATTCAGCTTCTGTGCCTTCAGCAAACGCTATATGTGAAATCTGGTGTCTTCTTTGTTGTTGTCTGTCTTTATCAGTTCACACAAGCATATTTTCACTATGATGAGCGAACAACAGTTCAGAAAGTGTGTACATCCCTGCCCGCGTTTCATTACGAGTGGGGACACACACCAGATGTGTGTTGTTTGTTTGGGAGCGCGGCACGCTCAAGCAGCTCTTGAGGGGGCTGCTTGCGAGCACTGTGAGCGTCTCCCGCTGAGAACACTGCGCTCCCGCTGAGCACTCTTTGAGGAGAGTTCCTCGGGGCTCAGGTCCCACTGCTGCGCGTATTTTAACACCACAAACTTCCACCTATAGTAACATTGTAGGTATGAGAAAATACGGGAATGGGGCGATGCCCAGGGTGGAAGAGATGCTTGTGAGCAATCTCTCCCCCAGGCTGTGTCGTCCCTTAAAGCCCCGACACTGCCCACCAAGCCGCTAAGAGCAACATCTGCTTTGGTGGGCAAAGCGTACTCGGCAGCGGGTCAGGCAGCGTACATGCCTGCATACTATGTCTATTTTGCAGGCATACCAAGCCAACCTGCTGAAAGACCTGGGTGAAAGCGAGGAAGTGGGGGCTGACGTCATTCATGAGTTGCGTCAGTCAGCTGATTTAGCTCTCCGCGCCACCAAGGAGACGGCCAAATCAGTAGGCCAGTCTATGGCAGCCCTGGTGGCTACAGAGAGACATCTGTGGCTCAGTCTCACGGAGATAAAGGCAAGGCGGATCTGAGGACCGTCACTGTCGCTAAGAGGGCTTTGTCGAAGAAATCCTGACGCCATGAAAAGCGTCCCCTCTGAAGACAGACGGCATTCACCGCATTACACGGTGCCCGTCTTCCTTTGGTGCCCTCAGGGGGGCGCTCTGCCAACCCCGCCGTTGGGGGGTCCCCATGAGTTACCCAAGGGTGGCTCGCGCTCTCTGAGGAGAGTTTTATTACAGTCAAGCCAGTCGTTCCCTGCTGGTGTGCCGCTTCAGGGCACTGTGCTGACTGCCCAAAGTATACCAGAGGCCAGTCTCGAGAGACTGGTACCCTTAGTAGATTTTCTGGCAGAATGGAAATGTCTACCGAACATATCTTAGTGGGTCCTGCAGATAATGGAAAAGGGGTATGCTATTCAATTCAGGACTCATCCTCCCCGATTCAGTGGGGTCCTGCCCACAGTGGTGGGCCCCGAGCAGGCTCTGGTTATGGCACAAGAAGTAGAAACTCTTCTACGAAAGTAGGCAATAGAAAGGTTTTCTCCTCCCAGCAGGGAGTCAAGGTTTTACAGCCTGTACTTCATTGTCCCAAAAAAGCATGGGGGGTTGCGTCCAATTTTAGATCTGCACCAACTAAATCGCTCTGTAGCAAAGCTCAAGTTCAAGATGCTTACTATCAAACAGATCATGTCACAAATCAGGTCCAAGGACTGGTTTGTCACGATAGATCTAAAGGACACATACTTCCACGTGTCCATCCTCCCACAACACAGGGAGTTTCTGAGGTTCACTTTCAGGGGCGAAGCGTACCAATATCGAGTTCTTCCTTTCGGCCTAGCTTTGTCACCTCGCACTTTCACGAAATGTGTAGATGCGGCTCTGATGCCCCTGTGTATGCGGGGCATTTGCATTCTAAATTACATCGACGATTGGTTGATTTTAGCTCATTCAGAGCAGATGAAGGTTCAACATCGAGATGTTGTTCTCGCACACGAGGAAGTTGGGGTTGAGGCTTAACGCAAAGAAAAGTGTTCTTTCTCCAGTACAGAGAACCACATATCTTGGCATGGTATGGGATTCGATAGCGATGCAGGCTCGTCTGAGGGGGAATCAGTTTCATATGATCAAGGTCACGTGGCGATGCCTTCGTGCCTTAAGGTGGGTGCACACTAGTGTTGTCAAAAGTACCGGTACTTCGGTACCAAGTCGGTACTGAAATTTTGAAAATGTGACGATACCAGCATTTCTGTAGTACCGGGAGTACTGAGTATCCGGGTATATTCGGTACCCACTGATAGGACTGTGGCAGTATTTACGTGAATATGACACGAGTAAAGCACAAAGCTTTGTTTATGAAGAAATAATAGGTTAGCAATTAAATGTGACATCGCAGCCATGGAAACATTTTGGTTCATGCCGAATGAGAGAGGTACGGGAGTCCATACATTTAAGCTTTGTCAGGTTTGTATTCTGTTTTAAGAATCGCGATCTGGTCACCTGATTATCAGAGAATTTAACAATATTCCATTAGTTATTCCACTGAACATGGAATCTCTGTTTATTTTCCCAAATCTTCACTCGCACAGGGGATTATAAACGTTTCTTCCTTTCGTTCGCTTTTAGGCCTATTATATTTGCATTCTTTACCGCGGTAAAGCAGAAAAAACACCGTAGGACAGAACCTTTTTGCTTAAATTTCTATTTAACACAGTTTGGGCTTGTTATTAGACTTTATAAAGGCGCGTCAAGTTGATTTGTATAGCGCGATTCACACGCTGGTGATTTTTAGTTTCGCTTTCTCTGGCAGCGCAAAATCAAACATAGCCTGAATGTCTTGCCCCTGCGGAGGATAAAACTCGCTCTTCAGACCTTTTACAACAAGTGTCAGTTGCTTGTAACATCAGGACACACATTAAAACCGATCATGTATTTTCTAACAGGCACAATGCCGTAACTACATGACATCCAATCAAAATACCACATCTTTTGCGGTCAAAACTGACAGCGTCCATTTCCACATAAGCAGCGCGCATATGGGTGCATATAGGTTGCGTGCAGAGTCTGCTGTCTTAGCAAATCGTGCTACATTACTGCTGTTCTTGACAATGTACCTGCAGATTTAGCACTTACTAGCATGAAGAACAAATAGCCTGGCACAAAAGGTGCATAAAGATCAATTTAAATTTCAAACTCTTGATACAAAACATAGCCTACCTTTTGTGAGTTCTTGTTTTTAATGTTGATAATATTATACGAGCAAGAATGCAAATCCAAATATCCACACAACAGTTCAACAAACAAAAGGGTAATATTAAATGATGTTCTTCACAGTATTGTCAGTATTTGCTCTATTTTGCAACGAAAGCAACAGCAGAACTACAACACAGCGGTGTTTCGAGAATGAATCTGCGGCTTTGAACGAATCGTTTGTGAAAGTCATGATTCACTGATTCATTCATAAATAAAGCCACTTGCTTCGTTGAACGAATGACTCGATGCCTCACGCATTAAGACAGTGACTTACCGCCATCTACTGGCGGTTTTAGTATTTAAAATGATCACTTTTCACGTTTTTAGCATTGCATATTTCTCTTTTGAATTTTTTTCATTTAAAACATTATTAATGTTGTAAAGGTATTCATAAAGATTAAAAAAAAATGCACTAGAAAAGTCAATTTAGGGGGCAAATATTGTCCCAGGCCCACAGGAGAAAGGCGCGACCTCAGACCCCCCTGATGATTTATATACGAGACCACCAATGTGTTGTCGGATCGATCAAGTACATGATGGCCTCTGAGGTCTGGGAGGAAGTATTTCAGAGCCTGAAACACCGCCAGCATCTCTAAGCGATTTATGTGCCCAGTGAGATGATGGTCCTGCCACAGACCCTGAGCAAAGCGGCCACTCATGATCGCTCCCCAGCCTGTGAGGGATGCATCCGTTGTTAGTGTGACGCCACGACCAAGAGCTCCCAACACAGGTCCCTGGGAAAGAAACCAAGGTTTTTTTCCATATGACTAAAGCTGGGTGCACACTGTGCGATTTATAATAGTCCTTTACGATTGTTGCTTGTCAGACTGTACGAACATGATCCTCATGTCACACTGTGGGATCTCAGCTGTCCTATATGTCAGACTGTACGACATTCAAGATGCATTAAAAACGGACGCGCGCTTGAAAACTTGTCTGGAGTTTTACATCATCCCACACACATTAGGTGACAGTGAGCTGCATTACACGCAGGACTGAAATGGTTGCTAACAAAGAAATCTCTAGCGTTAATTTTGATCATGGCTTATCTTGAAAAACGAAGACAATTTGATGTTTGTCGTAGGAGAAGTCACACTGCAGGACTGTGCACCAAATCTTCTGACACTGCCAGAATTTCGTCTGAGGTAAAATTTGATCGCAACGGTCATTAATCGGCTGTCGGTGAACATGTCAAACTAGCGATCAAAGACTACAGATTTTTGCCTAGGATTATAGGAATCTTTTAGGATTCTCAAAATTTGTCTCAGACGACCAAATCGTGGCCAAAATCGCACAGTGTGCACTAGTGTTGTCACGGTACCAAAATTAGTAGTCGGTACCAATACCATTAAAATTTTACAGTTCTCGGTACCAATTTCGGTACCACAGGAAAATCTGTTGGAACTATTTTACTATTTTATTTAACTAGCCCAGTGGTTCCCAAACTTTTTAGAGTGGAGTACCCCCTGGCATTTACCATTCTTCTGCGTACCCCCTCTCTTCCACTTAGATTGTAAATTTTCCATTAAGGGACAATATTTGCCCCCTAAATTGACTTTCTAGTGCATTTTTTTTTAATCTTTATGAATACCTTTACAACATTAATAATGTTTTAAATGAAAAAAATTCAAAAGAGAAATATGCAATGCTAAAAACGTGAAAAGTGATTATTTTAAATACTAAAACCGCCAGTAGATGGCGGTAAGTCACTGTCTTAATGCGTGAGGCATCGAGTCATTCGTTCAACGAAGCAAGTGGCTTTATTTATGAATGAATCAGTGAATCATGACTTTCACGAACGATTCGTTCAAAGCCGCAGATTCGTTCTCGAAACACCGCTGTGTTGTAGTTCTGCTGTTGCTTTCGTTGCAAAATAGAGCAAATACTGACAATACTGTGAAGAACATCATTTAATATTACCCTTTTGTTTGTTGAACTGTTGTGTGGATATTTGGATTTGCATTCGTGCTCGTATAATATTATCAACATTAAAAACAAGAACTCACAAAAGGTAGGCTATGTTTTGTATCAAGAGTTTAAATCTTAAATTGATCTTTATGCACCTTTTGTGCCAGGCTATTTGTTCTTCATGCTAGTAAGTGCTAAATCTGCAGGTACATTGTCAAGAACAGCAGTAATGTAGCACGATTTGCTAAGACAGCAGACTCTGCACGCAACCTATATGCACCCATATGCGCGCTGCTTATGTGGAAATGGATGCTGTCAGTTTTGACCGCAAAAGATGTGGTATTTTGATTGGATGTCATGTAGTTACGCCATTGTGCCTGTTAGAAAATACATGATCGGTTTTAATGTGCATATTTATTATATATATATATATATATATATCACACCTTAATGAAATTATGAAATATAAAAAAAATAAACAAATGCACAAACATCCATTTTGTAATAGACGTGCGCTTATTTTAGCTATTCCGTCAGTGAAACGACACACTACAGCCTTTAAAACTATGAAATAAATATCAGTAAATAATAGTAACCTAAATAATAAGTTAAATATTATTTTAAAAAAACATTTTTTTTTTTTTATTTCCACACAAAGATACATCATATAGCGTACCGCTCTGTGGGACACGAGCAGAAATGAGACCATCTCTTTTATATCTTCATGTTATCTCCTGATGTTACAAGCAACTGACACTTGTTGTAAAAGGTCTGAAGAGCGAGTTTTATCCTCCGCAGGGGCAAGACATTCAGGCTATGTTTGATTTTGCGCTGCCAGAGAAAGCGAAACTAAAAATCACCAGCGTGTGAATCGCGCTATACAAATCAACTTAACGCGCCTTATAAAGTCTAATAACAAGCGCAAACTGTGTTAAATAGAAATTTAAGCAAAAAGGTTCTGTCCTACGGTGTTTTTTCTACTTTACCGCGGTAAAGAATGCAAATATAATAGGCCTAAAAGCGAACGAAAGGAAGAAACGTTTATAATCCCCTGTGCGAGTGAAGATTTGGGAAAATAAACAGAGATTCCATGTTCAGTGGAATAACTAATGGAATATTGTTAAATTCTCTGATAATCAGGTGACCAGATCACGATTCTTAAAACAGAATACAAACCTGACAAAGCTTAAATGTATGGACTCCCGTACCTCTCTCATTCGGCATGAACCAAAATGTTTCCATGGCTGCGATGTCACATTTAATTGCTAACCTATTATTTCTTCATAAACAAAGCTTTGTGCTTTACTCGTGTCATATTCACGTAAATACTGCCACAGTCCTATCAGTGGGTACCGAATATACCCGGATACTCGGTACTCCCGGTACTACAGAAATGCTGGTATTGTCACATTTTCAAAATTTCAGTACCGACTTGGTACCGAAGTACCGGTACTTTTGACAACACTAGTGTGCACCCACCTTAAGGCACGAAGGCATCGCCACGTGACCTTGATCATATGAAACTGATTCCCCCTCAGACGAGCCTGCATCGCTATCGAATCCCATACCATGCCCAGATATGTGGTTCTCTGTACTGGAGAAAGAACACTTTTCTTTGCGTTAAGCCTCAACCCCAACTTCCTCATGTGTGAGAACAACATCTCGATGTTGAACCTTCATCTGCTCTGAATGAGCTAAAATCAACCAATCGTCGATGTAATTTAGAATGCGAATGCCCCGCATACGCAGGGGCATCAGAGCCGCATCTACACATTTCGTGAAAGTGCGAGGTGACAAAGCTAGGCCGAAAGGAAGAACTCGATATTGGTACGCTTCGCCCCTGAAAGTGAACCTCAGAAACTTCCTGTGTTGTGGGAGGATGGACACGTGGAAGTATGTGTCCTTTAGATCTATCGTGACAAACCAGTCCTTGAAACACCGCCAGCATCTCTAAGGACCATCATCTCACTGGGCACATAAATCGCTTAGAGATGCTGGCGGTGTTTCAGGCTCTGAAATACTTCCTCCCAGACCTCAGAGGCCATCATGTACTTGTTCGATCCGACAACACATTGGTGGTCTCGTATATAAATCATCAGGGGGGTCTGAGGTCGCGCCCGTTATACAAACTGGCGCATCAGATTCTCCTGTGGGCCCAAGGGAAACCGCGTTCCATCAGGGCAGTTTACATCCCAGGGTACCTAAATCAGGGAGCAGACATCCTGTCGAGACAGGGGCCGAGGCCCAGGGAATGGAGACTTCACCCCGAGGTGGTGGAGCTCCTATGGGAGAATTTCGGTTGAGCCAAAGTGGACCTGTTCGCATCTCGAGAGACGACTCAGTGTCCACTATGGTTCTCAATGTCCTACCCAGCACCGCTTGGGTTGGACGCCATGGTGCAGGCGTGGCCAAGGCTACGTCTGTACGCATTTCTCCCAATTGCTCTGCTTCCGGGAGTTCTAGATAGAGTTTTTCCCAGGACGGGGTCCGCCTGTTGCTAGTAGCCCCGCTCTGGCCGGCCCGAGTATGGGTCTCGGACCTAATGTCCCTTCTAGACGGCTCTCCTCTGGAAATTCCGATCAGGAGGGACCTTCTCTCTCAGGCGAACGGGTCGATCCTTCACCCCCGCCCAGAGTTGTGGAAATTGTGAGCCTGGCCTCTGAGGGGGCCCAGCTCATAAGTTTGGGTCTCTCAACTAAAGTTGTTGAGACCATCCTCCACTCCAGAGCTCCTTCCACAAGAAAACTTTATGCCCTGAAGTGGAGATTATTCACTTCATGGTGCAGAAATCACCAGTGAGACCCAGTTAACTGCCCAGTGGGAGCAGTGCTAGACTTCCTGTAGGAAAGATTTTCCACAGGGTTATCCCCCTCCACAATAAAGGTGTATGTGGCGAAAGTCAGAACAACTGTTCATTTGTTTCGGATCACCGAGGAAAGGTTACCCTGCATCTAAGCAGAGGATGAGCAAGTTGGTGGTCGAGGCCATTTCACTTGCTTATGAGTTGGCTGGTCAGCCTTCACCTTTGGCTGTACGAGCCCACTCGACTAGGAGTATGGCTGCTTCTAAAGCATTACAGTCAGGAGTTTCTCTCCAGGATGTATGTGATGCGGCAGGCTGGTCCTCGCCACATACATTTGTGAGGTTTTATGAACTTGACCTTGGCTCCAATCCAGGGGCACAGGTGTTATCGTCTTAGTGTGCGCAACGACTTGCCTCAGGTATATCAGAAGCTGAATGTGTATGTTCTCGGGTAGGCTTTATAGTTTCCTGGTCAGTGACGTCACCCACCTATGACGTTCCGTCACACCATCGGAGTGATTTCATACGTGCTTCACGACGCAATCACGCAGAGGCGTTCCCACAGCGTTTCGACGCAGCGTCTCGTTCTCTATTCAGGGAACTAAGGTTACATACATAACCGAGACGTTTTTAGAGTGTATGCTGCATGGAGATGCACAAAAGATGCACACAAAAGATGAAGCGTCCGTTTTCACTCCAGAAAATCATAGTAAGAGCTGAATAAAACACAGTGCAAGAAGTGCTCATTAAAGTCTTATCCATAAACTCTCTCCCTTGCATTATCATCAACATACACAGTGAATTACACAAAAAAAAAAAAAAAATGACACGAATTGTACACCCGTTACAACTAACAGTACACAAATATATACAGACCTTATGCCTTTTCCGGGGGTGCTTAATAAACTGGTAAACTTTTTATCCTTAAACAACTTCAATGAATGTAATAAAGTGTGCGCTCTCCCTTTCATTACTGCCGTAAACAGTGGCACCGGAGATTATAAGCTGGATCATGAAAAGTTTGTACTGATCCATCCTTGAGTAACAACTTTTTAGCAAAACCTGTTTTCTATTGTCCCTTTGTATTGACCCTCGTTCACAAAGCAGTCTGGTGTAAAATGATTCACGCAGACATAAACAAATTTAGGTACATGAGGGCGCAATCTCTTCAAAAATAAAATGAATCCACTGCGTCTTCAGCGGCTCTGATGTCAGGAATACATGAATACTTATGTTCACTCTTACATCCAACAACAAAACACCTGAGAGTTGCATACGAGACATTGTTGTCGCTACAGCTGCTCCGGCCTGTAGAAAATGGCAGCCAGACAACTCGCTCAGGGTGAGGTCTATGCTAATACGGTAGAGTCTGTCAGCAGTCATCAGCGGAGCCTGTGCAAAGTGATGTCACTTTGCCCAGAATCTGCAAACGGCTTGTTCTGAGACACTGCTTATGATTTATGGGGGTTAAAAAATGAGGAGTGGGTGGAATTTTATCATTATAGGGTGGTTGTACACACACTGCCGACACACATTTATGTTCAAACTCCATGCAGAAGTGTATTTTGCATAATAGGTATAGTTCACAAAAAAATTAAAATTCTGTTGTAATTTATTCATCCTCATGTCAGAAAGGACATCCAAATTCACATTCTTCCCTACTAAATAGTACGTGAAAAGAGTATGTTTGAATTCTTCATAAAACAGTAGGCAAACCCGGATGACTTACTACTTCCGACAACATTCTGAAGAGTGCATCTGATGGACACTACTAAGAATTTGTGAATGGCAGTGAAATGACACAACTGATTCTGGTAGGTCACATGACAATGAGAACATGATGAATGTAGAACATCCGGATTATATTCCTACTACATAGAACATACTTATAACAGTTGCAAAGTAATTACTTATTCAGAAGAAGTACTGTACCTACTCTGAGAGTATGTGAATATTTTTGTATACCACATAGTTTAATATTTTCACATAAAAATATCTTCAATATTGTACAGTAAATGGCAGACCCCTGCAGTACAACCACAGGCATCCTAGAGGTTGAGGACCCCCTGTTGAGGACCCCTGGTATAGCCTGAATGCACGGTTGCTTTCTATAACGCATAATGTCTGCAATAAATAAAATGTAAATGCACATTAATTCAAGTACAGTGTACTAATAAACTATTGTTTGGCCCAGAGATGATTCCTGACCGCATCAACACTGAAAAACAACCTGCATTTAATTTAGTACTTTTATACATTGACATTATAAATGTGTTTCACTGATCTTTCTAATATATGTGTAATCGTGCGTATACATCTGCGTACAGATGCAGTGTGTGGGGAATATTTAGTTCGGGGCTGGTATAAACATGCAAATACACAAAGAAACAATGAAAACTGTTACGTTCCTGTGTATATTCTAAACAATTCCTAGTAGCTGGAAAAACAAGTTGTACAACAAGACTACACCATGTTGACTCAATTGTACTTGGAATATGCTGGCAGACATGAATTACAGGCATTGATGTGTCTTAAAGAGTCACCTGTAGCGCTTTTAACCCTTTCCTTTTTCTGATGTAAGAGAGCACCCTGAGTTCGTATTAATAAACTTGGTATTTTCAACTGAGTGGTGAGTTAAGTGTAATTATTTATTCACTTTAACTTATTTTTGTGTAACTGTGTTTGTTACGTCTTTCCTTGGGTCCCCTAAGCTGAAATTGCATTCACATACACAATAATGAAATGAGATTTTAGTATTTATCTTGTTACTAAAATAATGGTTTTACCAATAAGAAGTGTAAATATGTATATATTTTTTTTTAAACACTCTAATTAATACACAGAAAAGACTCAAGTACAATGAAATTAACAATTTACTTAAAAGTAAAAGAATCAAGCTTCAGGGTTTTTCAAAATGTAAAATAAACTAACAATTACTGTATGTAAATAGGCAATAGAAATTTCACAAATTCACAGATAAATCCCAAAAAATATCAATTACCACATTTCACATATTCACTTTTTTGTAAATAGTCCTCATTTCACTCCTTTCAGATATATACTTTTAAATTTGAGCACCCAAACTCTTGCTCAACACTCAAAGGACTCTACCCAAATAATAAGCCGGCAATATGAGCTCACCCTAAAATTAACTCAATATGAAAGTCTCAGTTTTACGTTGCAGGCCTATTTGATGCTGGGGTACGTTGTGGTCAAAAAAAAATAAAAGACCGCTTCATTCCACACGGAGCAAACAGAGAAAAAATACCTTTAAATCCAGTGAGAAGAGCGTGTTTCGCTAGATGTCCGTGAAATTCGAGATTGCGGTGATTTCCTCAGGGCC
Organism: Mylopharyngodon piceus; assembly: GCA_039654765.1. Classification (NCBI taxonomy): domain Eukaryota; kingdom Metazoa; phylum Chordata; class Actinopteri; order Cypriniformes; family Xenocyprididae; genus Mylopharyngodon; species Mylopharyngodon piceus. The sequence goes on from JBCHWC010000050.1 coordinate 103,534, forward strand.
AAAGGAATTCCGAGCACTCCCGTTAACTCAGAAGTTTATCTGGAATCATCTTCCTATGAAACTGCCACGAATCCTCGCGCTGACGACTCGCCAACCGAACACACAATCCATCCGAGCAAGATAAACACAGTTTAGTCTCTGTAAATAGTCCATTTGCTGTATTAGTAAATGGCGGCTAAAATAAACACAACCAGGAATATTTCGTGGAGAAATAATTCTTGCCCGTCTCTGTAGTACAAGTTTCCGTTCTCGCTTTGACAACACTAACTACAGAAACTATTGTAACACATTACAGCATTATTTACGCTATATTTTTGTGAAACAATATGACACCAGATGATCGCACGCTCTCCTCCTCCTTCCTAGTTAACATTTGCGCTCCATTCTTCCCGCCCCCTTCACCGTAATCTAGAGAACTGATTGGCCACCCAGCATGGACACGTGAACACCACATTGGCTGAACAATTAAAATGTCAAAACATAAAAATAATAAATAATAATAAATACCCCATCAATGTAACAAATATATATTCACAACCATATACATTATAATGTGCTCATAAAAGAAATAAATATATATAAAATAAAATAACCCTTTTAAATTATTACACCGGGTTACATAATATCAGGCCAATACTGCATTGTGCTATCCTTGCTTAAGTTCTGATCTGAACTGCTGACAATATCAACAGTTAAAGGGTGTAACAATTGGAAACAGGCTGCTGGAATGAACATGGGTCTCCACAGGCATGTCACATCAAAGGAACACCTCACCTGCCAAGTCATGTGAAAGGAAAGAGAGAGGTGCAGTGACAGTGCCAAAGACATTGGTACACTCATGAATACTGAACAATTGAAGAGAAACAGGCACTAAATTTTTCTTATTCCGGTCAGTTAATAAGCCTTTGATGGCAACTCATGAACTAAACTCCTGAGAACTGAACTACTGTGTACTCATGAGCACAGTTGACAACTTTGTCAGTTTCATTTGATATATTAATATTAGCACTACCTATACCACTTCCCTCAAACCTTTAGAAATACACTATGGTCCAAAAGTTTGAGGTTGGTAATATTTTTAATGTTTTTGAAAAAAAAAAAAAAAAAAAAAAAAAAAAAAAAAGTCTCTGATGCTCACCAAGGCATTGATTATTTGATCAAAAATGCATAAACCCTAACACTCAAAATAATAAACTTAAATTAAACAAATTAGTTCAAACAAATTAACTTTTATGAGTATTTAGAACTTTCTTTTTCTTTTAAGTTCACGAAACTGACACATTTTAAGTAATCTGAATTGTTTCGTTGTTTTGAGTTTAATGGACTTGTTTCTTTTAATTTAGACAAACTTAAATTTAACAGATGAACTACTGGGCTGGGATTTCTATTTCCCAAGATGATTTGCCATGGCACTCGAAAGGAGAGAGTGTTATATAATGTTTTTGTTGTTGTTGTTGTTGTTTTGTTGTTTTGTTTTTGTGCAAGATTAATGTTAAGTGGGAGATTTAGTGGTGTTTCATATTTTGCTATGCTAATTTAGAAGAGTTTCTGTTATGTTGGGTTTTTTAAGGGGTTAGTATCACGAGGATGAGTGGAGCATGAGCTTGGTTTGAGAATAGGTATACAGTAATCAAAGAATTGTGTTACCAATTAGCAAGTTAGCATTTGCTGAATTAGCTAGTTATACCCAGTTATGTTTCTACTACTAAAAATATTTAAGTTGAGATTACATGATAATATTAAGTTAAATGTATGAGTTAGCTTACTCAAATACTCCAAGTTAAGATGTAATTAACATGTATAGTACAAAATAAAAATCTGCCAGTTCTGCTTACTTTAACTGATTACCTCAGTTGTTTTTTTGTTTTTGTTTTTAGTTTTGCCAACTTATACAGGTTTACAGTGCAGTAAAAACAGTAATATTAAGAAATATTATTACAATTCAAAACTTTTTCTGTTTTAATACATTTTAAAATACATTGTATTTTTTGTGGTAGTGAAGCCAGTTTTTCAATATCATTACTTCAGTCTTTCAGGAATCATTCTAATGCTGATTTGGTGCTCAATAAACACTTAACAATGTCGAAAAAAGTCTTTACTGTCACTTTTGATCAATTTAATGTGTCTTTGCTGAATAAAAGTATTAATTTCTTTAAAAAAATCTCACTGACCCCAAACTTTTGAATGATAAATGTTACATTTAGTCACCAATGTGGCAAGTGACCTCTCAGAATATCAAAATGCCTCTTTGTGTGATTCAGAGAGAAAAGAGAGAAAGGCAGCCAGGCAGAAATGGAATTTTCCCCTGTGAACACACACAACAGTTTTCCTGCACCACACGCATGTATTTATCTGTGTGGTTTTTTTTTTTGGTTTTTTTTCGGTGCCTGTTTGGGCAGTTTTTGTTTTGCATTAAGCAATTACAGAGCACTAAGGGCCATATTTTAATGATCTAAGCACATGGAGTGTGTCCGAATCCACTTTTGCTAGTTTAACGACGGAAAAAAAAAAGGTCGACGCGCCAGGCGCATGGTCCAAAAGGGTTGTATCTTGTCTCTTAATGAGTTATGGGTTTGTTTTGGGTGCATGCTAATAAACCAATCAGAGTGTCATCTCCCATTCCCTTTAAAAGCCAGGTGCGCTTGCACCATGGTGGATTGCTATTTACATGGCGGAATATAGACACCCTCCATAAGTCAGTTTAAATACATGTGTGTATTGCCACGATTGGTCAAATAATTAGCCAATAGACCTGTATCACACTTCCTATTTCCGGTAAGCGAAGCAGTGTATCACTATTTCCGGTCCCAAAACTAATGGCTGAATTTTCTCGCCAGTGTTACTGCAGCGATCCGGTGGCTGTAATTCTAAACAATGACACCCTTACTTCAGTTTTCACGATTTCCCGACACAACAAGAATAGAGGAAAGCATGGGTGAGACTGACACAGTGGGATGAAGATCATTCTTTTAAAATAAGATGCAGCGCGTACGTTCGTGTGTAGAAGACCTATGCATTTCCAAACTGAGGACGTTTACATCTCATATCTTCAACCTGCTGAAATGTTCCTATAAATATATTTCCCTTAAATGTGCATTCTGAATAATAAATAAATGTTTTCCCCAACTAACCTGCTGCAGTCCAGTGCTCGTCTTTTTATTATTTTATTTTTCTCTTACTTATCGTATTTCATACCTGTTGAATTTACATTTTTAAATGAATTTGACTGATGAGCTCCCTTACGAAAATTAACCGTTTTTGAATTAAATGTTTTTTTTTGTTGTTTTTTTTGTTTTGTTTTTCGCGGGTTGATTACCACTTGTATTACCACAGTTTTACTACAAATACCATTGTTGATTTGTGGTTACCATGGTTTAACTATAACCATTGTTTTTTGGTTTTACTTGTAAGTACAACCATGGTTAATTTTCGTAAGAGCAGTATTTAAAAAGATGAATGAATGCGCCTTAACTGCCTTAAAGAAATTTAATGTGTTAAGTAATCTTAATCAGAAATGCGTTGACAGTGCGACATTTTGACAAATGTTGTGAATTGCATACAGTGAAATGATTTTCAATGAAAAATGATGCAGAATAATGACTAATAATGAATAAATATGTTCATTCTGATCTCATTCATCAAGTCTCTCACACACTGCAGCGTTGCCGTTACTAGTTAAGACGAGTACTGACACCGTGTGGTGAAATAATCACGTATGTTTACGAGCCACTGCTTTCTCAGATAAATTCTGTACACAGCAATCATCAAAATATCTCTTCTTCTGTCTCTGAAAATGTCCAGATTTTTAAATTACCCCACGGATGCTTATTTTAAGAGGCGTTTATTCAACTAGGTGTTAACATCACATTGAAAATATACATAACCGGAAGAATCGATGCACTGCTTCAACGAGCACTTACGGTAATCAATTCTGCTGTGATAAAGGTCTATTTCATTCGTCATTACT
>JBCHWC010000050.1:115000-117694 GCA_039654765.1 Mylopharyngodon piceus
GCGAATTACATCAAAGTACTTTGATGTCATATGCCGATCGGTCTGTGCAACGCCGATGCATCTTGTACAAGCCTAAGGACTAATGACTAAACAAGACACACCTCTTCACAATCAAACCAATGAACCAAGAGGCTTGTTTGACTTCATGCAGCGCTGCACAGACCGATCGGCGGCTGACTTGAAGCAGTGCATGCCGGTAAGAAATTTTGTCTGACTTGATACAGCACTGACGCCATGTGATTGTGACATATGGCTTCAAAGTACCACGAGAGTGATAAAAAAAACGTAGACCCCACCACATTGGTATTTAAATAATAAATGCTTATGTTGAACTCTATTCTTGTAAAAATAGACGATGTAAGCAGTAAATAAAGTACTGAATGAAAATGTCTCTGAAACATCTGTGTATTTGACAAATATTGCATTTATAAGATTATTTAGTTCTGATAAAGTATGCAAACGCAGTGTGAACGTCACTACGGGAAGCAGAAAGTGTCCGACTTCACATCACTCTCGCCGATCGGTTGCATCCAGCCGCAGCCGATGTCGAACACACCTAATGACAACACAGGACATATGACAAGGGGAGCACATGGCAGGATCACATGACTAGAACATGACACAAACAATGGAAGCACATGGCAAACAAGAAACATGACTATATACATGAAACTATAAACATGAAACAAAACCAAAACTGGATGTGACAGATCCCCCCCCTCTATGGGCAGCTCCTGACGCCTAACAAAATCAAATTTAGACACACAGTCCAGGAGGGTGGTGGAGCAGAGGTGGTCTTGGGGGAGGGATGGCTGGCCACGCCCGTGAAGGGGAACTGGAATAGGGTCATGGCCAGGGTTGGGGAGTAACGGAATACATGTAACGGCGTTACGTAATCATGATACAAAAATCCAGTAACTGTAATTTGTTACAGTTACATCAAAAAAAAAAAAACGTAGTAATCAGATTACAGTTACATTTTGAAAAAGGGGGGATACTATCAGGATTACAATCATTTCATTTAAAACTAAATAAATCATTATTTTGCCATAATAACACCATATTAAGCGCTGCTTGATTATACAGTAGTTCCTGGTTCTGTTGCCAGTGATGACTCACGTGAGCCACCCGCTGGTGCATGCGCAAATAACACGTCTACGATCTCCTCAGACACAGATAACACTGCTGCTAGTTGAAACGATGCTGCCCGCGGGGAAAAACGCTTTTAATTCATGGAAATCTCGCTGCTATTTTGTTTTCAAAGAAGAAAATGCAAACAACATGGTTGTACAGTGCAAACTCTGCCTTCCAGCTACGAAAACACTTTCTTTATCAAAGGACTAAAAAATAATCTGTAATACCATAATGTAGCCACTAGATGTCTGAATAGCCCTTTACATATATATATTCAGGGCTGTGTATTCCCAAGTTGTGGAAATGAGACATGATTGCTTAGTTTTAATAGGTTTTAAAAGTAACCAAAATGCTAAACATTAAAATTAAAGCAGAACAAACATAAACAGAAATGTTTGATCCGAGCTTGTTCAGTTTGATTATGATCTGATGTGACTTTTATATTTTTAAGCTCTAAATAACAACAATGATAATAATATTGCAATAGATAATTTATCAGATTTGTAAAATATGTTTTATTGTTGAGACCCATTCAAAAGTATGGAACGTGTAACATTTAAAAACTCGCAGAAATTGAGAAGAAATAATTAAAATTAAATTTAAAAATGCAATTTATTTATAAATATATATATATATATATATATATATATATATATATGTGACCTTGAAGTAATCCAAAAGTAATCAGATTACATTACTTTCATATTGTGGTACTTGGATTACGTTACTGAATACTTTTTTATGAAGTAATTTGTAACTGTAATGGAATACATTTTTAAAGTAACCCTCCCAAGCCTGGTCATGGCATGGCAATGGCGGACCTGGGTCGTGGAGCTGTCGCGAGTCTGGGTCGTGGAGCATGGGCGGACCTGGGCCGTGGTGCATGGTCAGGGTCTGGAGCCAATGTATGTGCTGCCCACACACATAAAATGGCCGTGGCCATAATGGTCAGCGCTGTATTCTCAGGAGACTTTGGGGCTGGAGAGTGAAGAGGCTCAGGCTTGGTGGTCATGACCTGAAGAGGCTCTGGCATGGCGGTTATCTTGGTTGAGGACTCCGGCGTAGCGGCCATCTTGTCTGGTGACTCTGGCATGGCAGACATGACGTGAAGAAGCTCTGGCTTGGCAGGCATGATGTGAAGAGGCTCAGGCTTGGCAGACATGACGTGAACAGTCTCTGGCTCGACAGGCATGACGAGAACAGTCTCTGGCTTTACAGTTGTGTTAATTTTGTCAGCTATTTTTTGTTTAGTCTTAGTCCTGTGTCAAATGTAACTTTTAGTTTTTATCATATTTAGTCAACCTTGTCTTGTTTTTGTTTTGTCAAGTTTTAGTCAACTAAATGTCTGAGCATTTTAGTCTTGTTTTAGTCAATGGAAACTTACACATTTCCGTCATACTGTAAAATGTATTATTTTAATTGAAATGATTGTAGTTGTTTGGGAAATTTATTTTTACATTTGATCAGAAGTTGCTCTTTTTCACCAATAAGCACAAATCAACAGAATATCGATTCATATGCATGGTTTATTTTACTTCATCTAGTGTCATCTGGTGTACA